>JACEFZ010001803.1:0-10058 GCA_014155875.1 Cepaea nemoralis
AAAAATGTTTCCTTTTTTCTACACATATTGGCACTCCTGCAACAAATGTTTAGTTGTCATTTTACCGTACCACGGTTACATTCATCGGTATCTCCTGTAGTTAGTTTAGTCGATCCATCCATCATTTGCCATGCCGATAAGCGTCATGTTTTGCCATCTCACTCGATCACCAGAATCGTGGATCAGCTCCGTGTTCCTGTCTTGACTATGCCACGTGGCCAAGCCATCCAAATATTTACTTCTCGGTCTTCCCCTAGGTCTCTTCCCTTCGATCTTGCCAGTTGTCACCAAGTTCTCCAAGTCTTTTTTTCTTATAGCATGCCCAAAATATTTTGACTGTCTACGTCTTATGATTAGTTTAGTAACCATATTGTTTATTAACCATTTGATGAGGTCGGATATAACGTGTAGTAACGTCGCTTCGTCATTTTCGTGGGTCATAGACAAAGTTGTAGTAGCAGCAGCAGCTGTAGTAGTAGTTGTTGTAGTTGTAGTAGTAGTAGCAGCAGCAGTAGTAGTAGTTGTTGTAGTAGTTGTAGTAGTAGTAGTATATAGTAGTAAGCAGCAGCAGCAGCAGCAGCAGCAGCAGCAGCAGCCCGCAGTAGTAGTAGTAGTAGTAGTAGTAGTAGTAGTAGTGTAGTAGTAGTGTAGTATAGTAGTATAGTAGTAGTAATAGTAGTAGTTTTCAGCAGCTTGTAGTAGTAGTTGCAGCAGCTGTAGTATAGTAGTTGCACAGCTGTAGTAGTAGTAGTTGCAGCAGCTGTAGTAGTAGTAGTAGTTGCAGCAGCTGTGTAGTAGTAGTTGCAGCAGCTGTAGTAGTAGTAGTTGCAGCAGCTGTAGTAGTAGTAGTATTTCAGCAGCTGTAGTAGTAGTATAGTGTTGCAGCAGTGTAGTAGTAGTAGTTGCAGCAGCTGTAGTAGTAGTAGTAGTTGCAGCAGCTGTAGTAGTAGTAGTAGTTGCAGCAGCTGTAGTAGTAGTAGTAGTTGCAGCAGCAGTAGTAGTAGTAGTTGCAGCAGCTGTAGTAGTAGTAGTTGCAGCAGCTGTAGTAGTAGTAGTTGCAGCAGCTGTAGTAGTAGTAGTAGTTGCAGCAGCTGTAGTAGTAGTAGTTGCAGCAGCTGTAGTAGTAGTAGTTGCAGCAGCTGTAGTAGTAGTAGTAGTTGCAGCAGCTGTAGTAGTAGTAGTTGCAGCAGCTGTAGTAGTAGTATTGCAGCAGCTGTAGTAGTAGTAGTTGCAGCAGCTGTAGTATAGTAGTAGTTGCAGCAGCTGTAGTAGTATAGTAGTTGCAGCAGCTTAGTAGTAGTAGTAGTTGCAGCAGCAGTAGTATTAGTAGTAGTTGCAGCGCTGTAGTATATAGTAGTATTGCAGCAGCTGTAGTAGTAGTAGTTGCAGCAGCTGTAGTAGTAGTAGTAGTTTCAGCAGCTGTAGTAGTAGTAGTAGTTTGCAGCAGCTGTAGGTAGTAGTTGCAGCAGCTGTAGTAGTAGTAGTAGTTGCAGCAGCTGTGAGTAGTAGTAGTTGCAGCAGCTGTGGTAGTAGTACGTAGGAGTAGTTGCAGCAGCTGTAGTAGTAGGGTAGTTGCAGCAGATGTAGTAGTAGTAGTTGCAGAGCAGCGTAAGTAGTAGTAGTAGTTGCAGCAGCGGTAGTAGTATTAGTAGTTGCAGCAGCAGTATGCGTAGTCAGTATTTGCAGCAGCTGTAGTAGTAGTAGTTGCAGCAGGCATGTAGTAGTAGCAAGTATGCAGCAGCTGTAGTAGTAGTCAGTAGTAGTAGTTGCAGGCAGCTGTAGTAGTAAGTAGTAGTAGTTGCAGCGCTGTAGTAGTAGTAGTTTGCAGCAGCTGTAGTAGTAGTAGTAGTTGGCAGCAGCTGATAGTAGTAGTAGTAGTTTGCAGCAGCTGTAGTAGTAGTAGTAGTTGCAGCAGTAGTAGTAGTAGTTGCCAGCAGCTGTACTATAGGTAAGTAGTTTGCAGCAGCTGTAGTAGTAAGTAGTAGTAGTAGTAGTAGTAGTATACGTTAGTAGTAGTAAGTAAGTAGTAGTAGTAGTGAAGTAGTAGTAAGTAGTAGTTCGCAGCAGCTTTAGTAGTAGTAGTTGCAGCAGCTGTAGTAAGTAGTTGCAGCAGCTGTAGTAGTAGTAGTTGCAGCAGCTGTAGTAGTAGTAGTTGCAGCAGCTGTAGTAGTAGTAGTAGTTGCAGCAGCTGTAGTAGTAGTAGTTGCAGCAGCTGTAGTAGTAGTAGTTGCAGCAGCTGTAGTAGTAGTAGTTGCAGCAGCTGTAGTAGTAGTAGTTGCAGCAGCGTAGTAGTAGTGTAGTTTTGGGAGCAGCTGTAGTAGTAGTAGTAGTTGCAGCAGCTGTAGTAGTAGTAGTAGTTGCAGCAGCAGTAGTAGTAGTAGTTGCAGCAGCTGTAGTAGTGGGAGTAGTAGTTGCAGCAGCTGTAGTAGTAGTAGTTGCAAGCTTATATAGTAGTATTTGCAGCAGCTGTAGTAGTAGTAGTAGTAGTTTTCAGCAGCTGTAGTAGTAGTAGTAGTTGCAGCAGATGTAGTAGTAGTAGTTGCAGCAGCTGTAGTAGTAGTAGTAGTTGCAGCAGCTGTAGTAGTAGTAGTAGTTGCAGCAGCAGTAGTAGTAGTTGCAGCAGCTGTAGTAGTAGTAGTTGCAGCAGCAGTAGTAGTAGCAGTTGCAGCAGCTGTAGTAGTAGTAGTAGTTGCAGCAGCTGTAGTAGTAGTAGTAGTAGTTGCAGCAGCTGTAGTAGTAGTAGTTGCAGCAGCTGTAGTAGTAGTAGTAGTTGCAGCAGCTGTAGTAGTAGTAGTTGCAGCAGCTGTAGTAGTAGTAGTAGTAGTTGCAGCAGATGTAGTAGTAGTAGTTGCAGCAGCTGTAGTAGTAGTAGTTGCAGCAGCTGTAGTAGTAGTAGTAGTTGCAGCAGCTGTAGTAGTAGTAGTTGCAGCAGCTGTAGTAGTAGTAGTAGTTGCAGCAGATGTAGTAGTAGTAGTTGCAGCAGCTGTAGTAGTAGTAGTAGTAGTTGCAGCAGCTGTAGTAGTAGTAGTAGTTGCAGCAGCTGTAGTAGTAGTAGTAGTAGTTGCAGCAGCTGTAGTAGTAGTAGTAGTTGCAGCAGCTGTAGTAGTAGTAGTAGTTGCAGCAGATGTAGTAGTAGTAGTAGTTGCAGCAGCTGTAGTAGTAGTAGTTGCAGCAGCTGTAGTAGTAGTAGTAGTTGCAGCAGCTGTAGTAGTAGTAGTTGCAGCAGCTGTAGTAGTAGTAGTAGTTGCAGCAGCTGTAGTAGTAGTAGTAGTAGTTGCAGCAGCTGTAGTAGTAGTAGTAGTAGTAGTTGCAGCAGCTGTAGTAGTAGTAGTAGTTGCAGCAGCTGTAGTAGTAGTAGTTGCAGCAGCTGTAGTAGTAGTAGTAGTTGCAGCAGCTGTAGTAGTAGTAGTAGTTGCAGCAGCTGTAGTAGTAGTAGTTGCAGCAGCAGTAGTAGTAGTTGTTGTTGTTGTTGTTGTTGTTATAGCAGCAGCTGCTGCTGCTGTAGTAATAGTGGTGGTGATAATAGCAATTTAGCAATGGTAGTATATTGATGCCAGTCTCTGTGGCTAAGGGCTTATGGCAAACTACTGAACGTAAAACTTGCCAAGACATCAACAACGGCAGTAAAATGCTAGTGTTGACAGCGATGTCCAGTAAAAAAAAGGATATGAAAAAAAAGTATATTGATAATGGTAGTAGTGATGGTGGTTGTAACTGAATTAATATGTGTATTGATGTTGTAATATTTCTGATAACCTTTACCCTCCAGGTATACCGCCGATCGGGGCGAGTTCCAGAAGTCAACAGGAAGAGTAAAATGCAGCCCTGGAGTGGCGTAGTCAACATTGTTCTTGTAGAGGGCTCAAATCTGGTCTCCATGGATGACAATGGATTCAGTGATCCTTACGTGAAGTTTCGACTCGGACTGGAGAAGTACAGGAGCAAGGTAAGCGACTGGCCTAGAGATGAACGTGTTCTCGTGTCCCCTGTTTGGTTCTCAACATTGTCACTCCGTGTCTTCTTCATCTGAGACTCGTTCTTTGTAACCGACCAGCATCGTTCTGCTCTCTCATCTTAGATGTACTTCACCACTGTTACCTAAGTTATGTCTGTTTAATGTTGTCACTGCTGCTGTTGCTGTTATTGTTGTTGTTTTCCTCTTCTTTTTCTACTACTTCTACTTTTTATCCCACTCTGGAGCATAGGTCCTCAGCTACATCACGCTAAGTCCTACTATTGTTACCAACTGCAGCTCCCTCCATGTCCTCGAAATATTATTTCATCTCTGTCTCTAATTCTCTTGTGTTTTATAATTTCATCTCTGTCTCTAATTCTCTTGTGTTTTAGATATCGCTCTATTTTGTTTTCGCTGTGGGTTCTAGAGGAAGGGCTGTGAACAGGTGTTCCCAATCTGTGTTCTATCCAGCGCCATCGTCTTTTCCTTAACTCTTGATCGCTGGGATTTGTTGAATTCTCTCCATGACGTCCCCATCAATGATTCTCTACATTGATACTGTATTCGTCGTTTTATTTTCTGCAGGCACCAGTTAATGAATGCTGGTAGTTTATTAGAGACTGATGTAGTGGTTCTCCGTGCTTTTAATTCTTTCTTTTTTTGTGGTTTCTTTCTTCTTTTTTGTTTGCGATAAATGCTTCTTTCCAGTTTGTTTACATGTCCACAGCTTTTTCGCAGTTAGTACCATTTCATTTATATTGTAGCTTAAGTCGCCACTGATATCCTGCAGATGGCACCAAGGTTAAGTTGAAAAAATCAACGTCACTGAAGAAGTATGCAGATGGTCGCCCAGTTAGTGACATGCACAAAATAGGTGAATCGGTGAAGCATACATAAATTCGCCGGTGAATTAATGTCCATTGCAGCGATGGATTTATGTCACTCCAGTTGGTGAACGGGGGGAGTAGAACATTTCTAACTTGTATTTTGACGTCTGTGAAATACTAGCGATGTCCGGGTCAGGTACACCCAACAGTGACATCAAATTCAACTGCATCACTTTAACGTGCAGTAATACAAAATCATAGGCTAACCTTTAATACCTCTTCATACATAGACAACAAGATATGGACTGGAAGGCGTGTTTGGGTGTACTATGGAGAATATAAAGCCTTGAAGAATCACCATCAGGTTAAATACGTTGCACTGTTTCCGTCAAGCCCGTGGCTCCGTGCATCCGACTTGCACAAGCCTTTAATTTTCCCATTTCTAACTATAAGGCGGGAGTGTGTCTCTCTTCGTTTGGTCCCTATCCCTTGACCTGTCCGACATACCAGCAGCTGTGCTACCCTTGGCATAGCTCTTGGGATCATTGGAACACGCAGATTCTCTACCAAATAAAGGCGGAGACACTGCAGATGGGTGAAGAATAATTACAGCTAATCTTTAATGCGGAGATGGCACGTGATGATGGTAATAATGTGAAGCACTCTTGCAGTTTCACAGAACGCACTCGTAATTCAATTGTTGTCCGGTTATATATACACTCAGCTGCGATCCAGAGAAAGCGAGGCGGGTTTTATGAAACTTGAATCGATCTTAACTCCTTTTCCTCCCGGCAAATCAATGACGTTGTACAGACAGTTTACTATAAACTAACTTTGATCGTTCAGTGTGTGAGGAAGCAAAGCATAGAATCGGCTGAGATTAGTTCAGAAATTCCAAAGCAGTTAACGCGAGTCTTTGCCGAATGTATAGCTATCGATTTATTCTGGTTGAGTATTAGATGAGATTTCTTTCAGGGTCGTTGTTTGCACGGCATGTATATTGTGAGGTGATCTGTGCTCTGGTGTAAGGTCAAAATACATGATTGTTGGAGATTGTTATAGCAAAATACGCAAAGTCTTTTACAGTTAGTTCAGAAATTCTAAGCAGTTACGCGAGTTATTGGGGTCGGTATAGAAATAAATTTATTCTCCTATCATTAGGTTCCGGTTAGCGGGGTAGGGGTATCCCCTATCAAAGGAGATGTAAGACGCCTCCTTTCCTCCGTTAGTCTACGGGACACCCTTGGGCAAGGTGGAGTACCCGTTTAGCCCCCCGATCAGGGTTACGTGAAGCCATGGAAGCAGGTGGTGGATGGAGTGTGAGAGCAGCCGACAGATTGTTGTTGGTTATGGTCTTGCACTCTGCGGCGATAGGCAGATGATCTCATCAGTAGAGACAATGGCTATGGCCACCGACTAATACAGTCACTGCCCAGAAGGAAAGCAATGGCAAACTACCTTCTGCAAAACTTGCCAAGAAACCATAGCAACCATGAAAGAAAACATAATAAGAAAGAGATCTGGTGGCGAGACCCCCAGGCCAGGCAGATCAGATAACACTGGGGAAGAGTGTGACACAGGAACCAGTACTAGTAATCGTGATGACGGAGTTAATCCTGACTGTGTTACCAAGGAAATCCCCTGTGTCAGACTAAGAAACAGAGTGAGAATAGCAACGTGGAATGTGAGAAGTCTGTATGAGGTGAAAGCTTAAAGTAGTGTGTGATGAGATTGGGAGGTTAAACATTCAAATTTTAGGAATTAGTGAACATCGCTGGAGCGGCAAGGGACATTTTACAACTGAAAATGGAATTATTTTCATTTATTCTGGTAGAGACGCCGGAGGCCAAAGTGGAGTGGCATTTTGTTTAGATAAGACAACTGCAAAATCTTTAATGGGATATAATTTAGTTAGTGATAGAATCTTCACTATTAGACTTAAAGGCCGTCCCAAAAACACAACTCTCATACAGATATATGCACCTACTTCAACAGCAGAGGAGGACGAAATTGAAGAATGTTACAACACACTACAATACACATTAAATAAGATTGGTCATAATGATATAACAATAATAATGGGAGATTTTAATGCAAAAGTTGGTGCAGGAAGAGCTGAAAATGAGAGACACGTTTTAGGAAAATTTGGATTAGGAAATAGAAATGATGCAGATGACAAATTAATTGAATTTTGCACAGAAAATGAGTTAACGATAGCCAACACGCTTTTTAAACAACATCTAAGAAGACTCTTCACATGGAAGTCTCCAGACAGTATTACCAAAAATCAGATAGATTATATTTTAATACAAAGAAGATGGAGATCAAGCATAACATCTGCAAAAACCCTACGAAGTGCAGACTGTGATACAGATCATCAGTTATTAGAAGCAGATCTGAAATTAAAACTCAAAAAGCTTATCCGAGGACCAAGGCCACTTCGTTTTGATCTCACAAAAATACCGGATGCATACACTGTAGAAGTTAGGAATCGCTTTGGGGTCTTGATGTCTGTACAAGAAGAAATGACACCTGATGAACTGGCAGTACAAGCTAGAGATATCTTGATAACTGCAGCCAAAGATTTAATTCCGACCAAGAAAAAGCAACTTAAGCCATGGATTACATCAGACACATTAGAATTAATAAAACAACGAAGGGAACTTAAACAGAAAGGAGGTGAATCCGATAACAGCAGGATGAAGTATAAATCTTTAACTCGAGAAATAAGAAAGAACACAAGAAAGGACAAAAATCAATATATACAAGATTACTGTACCAGAATAGAGAAATATCATAAGACTGGAAGAGATTATGAAATGTTCAAAGAAATAAAGTTATTGACAAGAAATGTTCAACCTCAATTGAATGTTATCTGTGACAAGATGGGAAATACCTTAACAGAATCTAGACAAATTCTAGAAGGATGGCGGGAGTACTGCAGTGGAATGTATGATATGAGTGACAGTGAGGATATGAATGAGATACATGAACCAATGACGGCAGAGACAGAACCTGAACCCTCATTAGATGAAATTGCTTGGGCTATAAAGAACCTGAAGAATGGTAAATCACCTGGATGTGATGAGATACCAGCTGAACTAATTAAAGCGGGAGGAGAAGAAAGCATACACATATATCATGCATTATGTACAAAGATTTGGAAATATGGTATATGGCCAAAAGATTGGAAGAGAACTATCTTCATTCCAATACCAAAAAAGGGCAACCTGAAATTATGCACCAACTATAGAACTGTTGCCCTGATCAGTCATGCAAGTAAAATTCTACTAAAAGTCATAATGGGAAGACTTCGTAAGAAAATGGAAGAAGAGATTAATGTAGTTCAAGCTGGATTTAGACAAGGAAGAGGAACAAGAGATCACATATTCAACATGCGTTTAATAATAGAGAAGTGCAGAGAATTTAATGTAAACCTATTCTCATGTTTTGTGGATTATTCAAAAGCATTTGACTGTGTACAACATCAGAAACTTTGGGAAATCATGAGGAATATGGGCTTTCCATCACATGTAGTACAACTCATAAAAATGCTCTATCTAGACCAACAAGCAGCAGTTAGAATAGATGGCGAGGCATCAGATTGGTTTGACATCAAGCAAGGAGTCCGTCAGGGCTGCGTGCTGTCACCCTATTTGTTTAACCTGTACGCCGAAAATATAATGAGAAATGTAAGAGATGACATAAACAGGGAGCTATATGATGCCCTAAATATTGGCGGTCATGACATACCGGAGATTCGATATGCTGATGATACAGTATTACTATCCACAACACAGAATGGCATAGAAAACCTAATAGTTTCAACCCAATTGAATAGTGAAAATCACAACTTATATCTTAACATAGCAAAATCAAAGATAATGCATACAGATAAAACTACTATGGAGAAAGAAATATACATTAATGGGGAAAAATTGGCGGTAGTGGAAAATTTTGAATATCTTGGTTCATTGATTACCAACAACGGTGACACAATGAAAGAAATTAAACGGCGACTATCAATTGCTCTTCAAAGACTAAAACAGCTGAATAAATTATGGAGTGGGACAGATAGAACTACAAAAATTAGATTTTTAAGAGCATGCATCTTTCCCATTGCAACATACGCCTGTGAGACATGGACACTTACTAAACAAGCTGAACAGCGCATAAACGCCTTTGTGAATATAAATGTTATAGACTGTCATGATTTCACTGTGTATCAACCTGATAATAACAATACAGACGATCATAATTATGGCCTGTGTGCAAAGCTACATTTGTTTTTTTTAACCGGGACAGAAAAACAATAAAGTCGGACTGCACAGCTGCAGTTGTTTACCAGTTAGATCAAAGACAGTCTATGTTGGCAGCTACAACTTGTTGGGAGCGGTCGGGAGACTTTGAGAAGTTTCTGACATCAAAAGGAATTGCGGCTTGTTGTTGAGGACAATGCAGCAACGCGGGCTTGTTTGGGTGTCAAACCAAGAAAAGACCACTCGGTACATTTGATTAAGTCTTGGATAGACAGAAGATATGTCGGGGAATTGTGGACACGTGGTTTTAACACGCTGGCTTGTTGAAGCTGTCAGGACAGGAGAAGTTAACTCCTGCATTAAGATTTTGAACTAGGTTAGGGCCCTTGAGCGACAACCGCGGAACATCAAAGATTTCTCGGGAACACTCCTGGCGCTGTGAATAAACAAGACTGGGATAAATTAGTGTGGCCAAGGATTGTGACTAAGATTGACGTGTTTGTGTGTGTGCTGCAGTTAGGAAATTCGGAGAACATCTATTGTGTTAGATTTAAGTAACATTAGATAACATATGCCTTAATGGCAAGTTATAGATGTCATCCAGGATTGATGCAGTTGTGCTTAAGGTATGTAGAGAGTATATTTAAGCCTAGTTAATATAAGCAGTAGCCTCGGTAAAACTTGCTAGAGTAATGAATAGAATTAGCTCTGCTAGTGAGAATTGTGTAGTGGGGTGATATTGGGGAAATTGGGGATGGGGAGAATGTACAATGATGGGATCTTCTAGTGATGTCTGCTAGGGGTCTACACTTTACATTTTGCTCTGTCCTGATCTTAACCCACTGCAGACCGGAGTGAAGAACTCCTATGCCCATGACAGAGAATGTTCACTGTCATGTATCTGAGTGAGGCGGACCCCCCCCCCCCCATCCAATGGAGGTCAGGGACAGTTTTATCACCCCCCCAATTTTTTTTTGGGGTTTTCGGGTTGGAAAATTTTTTTTGCCCGTTGGGGTT
>JACEFZ010001804.1:0-100057 GCA_014155875.1 Cepaea nemoralis
CCCCCAACGGTTTCCCCTTTGTATTTTATTTTTCTCATGCGTGCCCAATTTTTTTACTTTCTACGACTAATTTCTCTAATCAGTTTGCGACCTTCATTAGCCTCTTGTAGGACTTGCTCATTGGTTTTTCTGTCTCACCAAGGTATTATTTCCATTTTCCTCAGAAACCACATTTCCACTGCCATTAGATGTTTTTCAGCTAGCCTGCTCATCGGCGACGTTTTACATCCATACAAAAGTATAGGTTCTATGTAGCACTCCAACACTATTTTTCTCTTTGCGATTGACATGTTTTTATTTGTCAGCGTGTTTTCCATTTTGCAAATAGCTGCCTTTGCCATAGCGATTCTTGTTCTAATCTCTTCAAGGCACTTCCTACCAGATGTTATGATTGTTACGAGATAGGTGTACTGATTCACGTGTTTAAGAATATTTACATTTATCCTTATATTACATTGTGGTATTTCTTTCTTCTTAAAGACGACCATAATCTATGTCTTCTTACAATTTAATTCTAATCCTAATTGTTTACTATGTGCAACAACGGCATCTGCTAAATATTGCAGGTCCTGTTCATTGTCTGCAATCAATACTGTATCATCCGCATATCTAATGTTATTGATGTTATTTCTCCAAAACAAAATGGCTCTTTACATTTATTTGTCATACAATCGTGTAGAATGTTAGCCATCTAGAGTCGACTGGTCTGTAAAGATATGGGGCTGGCGCCAATTTACCTGTACGCCTCAAGCAGTAGACAAAGGTCCTTTCTTATATCAAACATTATCACGCGTTTTTTTTTTCGTCTTAATTCTTACTTCTTTGTTCATTGTTGATGTTGCTGCTGCTGTTGTTTTCTTTAAATTTGAAGTGTTATTGCTTTAGCACATGCGAATTGTGTTTACGTATGCTGTTTAAATAGACCTTGCTATAGTGGTAGAGTGTATGAAGATCTCATTCTTAAACATGATCATTGCAGGCCATCTTCATTTTGATGATACTCGGCTGGTTCTTTGTGCCTGTCTACGTGGCAGCGGGGGTAAGTTGGACATTGCTAGCTTGATATCTGTCGCTGTGTATTTGACGTGACTCAAAATTGTATTGCTGACTTTCATATAACGTTTGTTTCTTGACTCTTTTCTATTATACTTTAGTTAGTTAGTCAGTCAGTCAGTCAGTCAATCAGTCAGTCACTCAGCCATCAGTCAGTCAGTCGGTCAGTCAGTCAGTCAGTCAGTCAGTTAGTTAGTTAGTTAGTTAGTTAGTCGGTCGGTCGGTCGGCTGGCTGGCTGGCTGGTTGGTTGTTGGTTGGTTGGTTGGTTGGTTGGTTGGTTGGTTGGTTAGTTAGTTTGTTAGTTAGTTAGTTAGTTAGCAGTAGTTATAGTAGCAGCAGCAGCAGCAGTAGTAGTAGTAGTAGTAGTAGTAGTAGTAGTAGTAGTAGTAGTAGTAGTAGTAGTAGTAGTAGTAATAGTAGTAGTAGTAGTAAAAGTAGCAAGAGTAGTAAGAGTAGTAATAGCAGCAGCAGCAGTAGTAGCAGGAGGAGTAGTAGTAGCAACAACAGCAGCAACAGTAGTAGCAGGGGGAGTAGTAGCAACAACAACAGCAACAGTAGTAGCAGGAGTAGTAGTAGCAACAACAGCAGCAACAGTAGTAGCAGGAGTAGTAGTAGCAACAACAACAGCAGTAGTAGCAGGAGGAGTAGTAGTAGTAGGGAAGAGTTTACATCATTTTCATAACGAATGGGAAGAGTAAATATCATAGTGACAACGTCTAAAAAGAGATAATAACATTGTGATAAGGTCTGGGAAGAGTTTACATCATTGTGACAACGTCTGGGAAGAGTTTACATCATTTTCATAACGAATGGGAAGAGTAAATATCATAGTGACAACGTCTAAAAAGAGATAATAACATTGTGATAAGGTCTGGGAAGAGTTTACATCATAGTGACAACGTCTAAAAAGAGATAATATCATAGTGACAACGTCTGGGAAGAGTTTACATCATTGTGACAACGTCTGGGAAGAGTTTATATCATTTTCATAACGAATGGGAAGAGTAAATATCATAGTGACAACGTCTACAAAGAGATAATATCATTGTGATAAGGTCTGGGAAGAGTTTACATCATAGTGACAACGTCTAACAAGAGATAATATCATAGTGACAACGTTTGGGAAGAGTTTACATCATTGTGACAACGTCTGAGAAGAGTTTACATCATTTTCATAACGAAGGGAAGAGTAAATATCATAGTGACAACGTCTGGAAAGCGTTTACATCATTGTGACAACGTCTGGGAAGAGTTTACATCATTGTGACAACGTCTGGGAAGAGTTTACATCATTGTGTAAACGTCTGGGAAGAGTTTACATCATTTTCATAAAGAATGGGAAGAGTAAATATCATTGTGACAACGTCTGGAAAGAGTTTAAATCATTGTGACAATGTCTTGGAAGAGTTTACATCATTGTGACAACGTCTGGGAAGAGTTTACATCATTGTGACAACGTCTGGGAAGAGTTTACATCATTTTCATAACGAATGGGAAGAGTAAATATCATTGTGACAACGTCTGGAAAGAGTTTAAATCATTGTGACAATGTCTTGGAAGAGTTTACATCATTGTGACAACGTCTGGGAAGAGTTTACATCATTGTGACAACGTCTGAGAAGAGTTTACACGATTGTGACAACGTCTGGGAAGAGTTTACATCATTTGTATAACGAATGGGAAGAGTAAATATCATAGTCACAACGTCTGGAAAGAATTTAAATCATTGTGACAATGTCTTGGAAGAGTTTACATCATTTTGATAACGTCTGGGAAGAGTTAATATTATTGTTACAACGTCTGGGAATAGTTAATATCATTGTGACAACGTCTGGAAAGAGTTTACATTATTTTGATAACGTCAGAGAAGAGCAAACATCACTGTAACAACGTCTTCGAAGAGTTAATACCATACGAGTTTACATCATTATGACAACGTCTGGAAAGAGTAAACATCATTATGACATCTGGAAAGAGTAAATATCATTGTGACAACGTCTGGACAGAGTAAACATTTTTGTAACAACGTCTTCGAAGAGTTAATATCATTGTTACAACGCCTCTTTGTATTATGACAATGTTTAATATACTTACTTCAGTGTAGTTAGTAATTAACGCAGTTTACCGATCCCGACAGGTTCGAAGTCAGTCGCAGGCTATTTGGGAGCAGGTCGCTTTGCGTTGGTTTTCACAATGGTATGAACGTCAGCGGTTGAGAAATCAATGGGACACTGAACATAAGCTTGCCTAGATATTCACAAACAGCCAATAAATGCTGGGGGTTGATTGCGACATGCTGTAAATGACACGCTACTGCCTTTAACTGACTGTAGAATGTACCACCATTAATGCAGCACTCACATATTCTATAGTTTAGTATCTACCCCTATTATGCAGCAGTCATATGTTCTGATGTGTTTGCCTTGTTTCTATCCAAACCCCAGGTGTTCACAATGCCGGAGTACCTGAGAAAACGGTTTGGAGGACAGAGGATCAGGATTTACCTATCCGTGCTAGCGCTGATACTTTATGTCTTCACAAAGATATCGGTATGTCTATGTTATGACTGTATAGAAAGAAACCGATGTTTATCTTATACTTACCGACAACAATTCCTCTCTAATCTTCTGTTTTGTATATATCTACATATTTCAATTGCACTCTATTTTGCTGTTTTGTGTTTACTCATCGGTGGATCTCTCTACTTTCGTGTTTATATTTAGCCATCGCTGTATCTTTCTGTGAGGTTTTTGTCTTTGCACATATCTATGTCTCTCTACTCTGTCGTTTTCATCTTTGCTTATCTCTGTATTTCTCTATTTTGCTGTTCTTTTTTTGTTGATCTCTATATCTTTCTACTTTGTTGTTTCGTCTTTGCTCAGTTCTACGTCACTGTTCTTTGGTGCTGAGTCAGGAAATACGTCTCTGCCCCAATCTCGCTCCCATAGATTGAGGCCGGTTTGAGGGCCACATGAAACCCTCATCATCCTGCCACATGAAACCTTCATCATCCTGCCACATGAAACTCTCATCATCCTCCCTCATCATCCTGCCACATGAAACCTTCATCATCCTGCCACATGAAACCCTCATCATCCTGCCACATGAAACCCTCATCATCCTGCCACATGAAACTCTCATCATCCTCCCTCATCATCCTGCAACATGAAACCCTCATCATCCTGCCACATGAAACCCTCATCATCCTCCCTCATCATCCTGCCACATGAAACCTTCATCATCCTGCCACATGAAACTCTCATCATCCTCCCTCATCATCCTGCAACATGACACCCTCATCATCCTGCCACATGAAACTCTCATCATCCTGCCACATGAAACCCTCATCATCCTGCAACATGAAACCCTCATCATCCTGCAACATGAAACCCTCATCATCCTGCAACATGAAACCCTCATCATCCTGCCACATGAAACCCTCATCATCCTGCCACATGAAACTCTCATCATCCTCCCTCATCATCCTGCAACATGAAACCCTCATCATCCTGCCACATGAAACTCTCATCATCCTCCCTCATCATCCTCCCACATGAAACCCTCGTCATCCTGCCACATGAAACTCTCATCATCCTGCCACATGAAACCCTCATCATCCTGCCACATGAAACCCTCATCATCCTGCCACATGAAACCCTCATCATCCTGCCACATGAAACCCTCATCATCCTGCCACATGAAACCCTCATCATCCTGCCACATGAAACTCTCATCATCCTGCCACATGAAACCCTCATCATCCTGCCACATGAAACTCTCATCATCCTCCCTCATCATCCTGCCACATGAAACCCTCATCATCCTGCCACATGAAACTCTCATCATCCTGCCACATGAAACCCTCATCATCCTGCCACATGAAACTCTCATCATCCTGCCACATGAAACCCTCATCATCCTGCCACATGAAACCCTCATCATCCTGCCACATGAAACTCTCATCATCCTCCCTCATCATCCTGCCACATGAAACTCTCATCATCCTCCCTCATCATCCTGCCACATGAAACCCTCATCATCCTGCCACATGAAACCCTCATCATCCTCCCTCATCATCCTGCCACATGAAACCTTCATCATCCTGCCACATGAAACTCTCATCATCCTCCCTCATCATCCTGCAACATGACACCCTCATCATCCTGCCACATGAAACTCTCATCATCCTGCCACATGAAACCCTCATCATCCTGCAACATGAAACCCTCATCATCCTGCAACATGAAACCCTCATCATCCTGCAACATGAAACCCTCATCATCCTGCCACATGAAACCCTCATCATCCTGCCACATGAAACTCTCATCATCCTCCCTCATCATCCTGCCACATGAAACCCTCATCATCCTGCCACATGAAACTCTCATCATCCTCCCTCATCATCCTCCCACATGAAACCCTCGTCATCCTGCCACATGAAACTCTCATCATCCTGCCACATGAAACCCTCATCATCCTGCCACATGAAACCCTCATCATCCTGCCACATGAAACCCTCATCATCCTGCCACATGAAACTCTCATCATCCTGCCACATGAAACCCTCATCATCCTGCCACATGAAACTCTCATCATCCTGCCACATGAAACCCTCATCATCCTGCCACATGAAACTCTCATCATCCTGCCACATGAAACTCTCATCATCCTGCCACATGAAACTCTCATCATCCTGCCACATGAAACTCTCATCATCCTCCCTCATCATCCTCCCACATGAAACCCTAGTCATCCTGCCACATGAAACTCTCATCATCCTGCCACATGAAACCCTCATCATCCTGCCACATGAAACCCTCATCATCCTGCCACATGAAACTCTCATCATCCTGCCACATGAAACTCTCATCATCCTCCCACATGAAACCCTCATCATCCTGCCACATGAAACTCTCATCATCCTGCCACATGAAACCCTCATCATCCTCCCTCATGAAACCCTCATCATCCTGCCACATGAAACCCTCATCATCCTCCCACATGAAACCCTCATCATCCTGCCACATGAAACCCTCATCATCCTGCCACATGAAACCCTCATCATCGAGGACAGCAAGCCGTCCAGGCGATGAGGACAGTGCTATTGATCTGGCGCTAGTTTCACCTTCACTCACTACAGTGTGTAGATGGGGTGTCCTAGGACACCATGGTAGCGACCACCACCCTTGCAGCATATTGGTGGAGAAAGGCAGAACCAGGCAGCACAAGCTAAAGGTAAAGACGTTCCAGTATGACAGTACAGGGCAAGATGTGGTGAGTAAAATAAGACGTGACAAGCGCAGAACGTTTCAGGGCAGGAAAAAAGCTGGCAGCAGCCACCGTGGTGGAGTTTCGAGGTGGAGAAGGCTTGGGTGGATAAGCGTAGTGCTGTAAGGAGATGGCAAAATACAAGAAGAACAGAGCTGGTCATCCTATTCCCTGCTTGCACTTAGAAAGAGAGATGCACACAAAAGTAAGCTATTTCAATAAAACTGGTCAAGGTGGTTAAAGCGAAAAATGGGCAGAGGTGTGTCAAAGAGTAAGCACAGACAAGTCACTGAAATTGTTCTGGCGACTACATAAAAGCATGAGTGGTGTAGTCAAGAATAAGAGCATTTCTGACTTCCAAGGTGCTGACCTCATCTGGCAGAGGACTGACGAGGACAAGGGCAAAGCCCTCTTTGAACGCTACCTTGAGCAGAGCAACCAGACAGACATGGGAGGCCGAAATCTGGCCAAGGAGGTCACCTCAGACAGATGCAAGGCCCAGAACACTTCTGATGAAGACAGTGACAGTGAAAGAAATCAAGGCTGTGCTTCGACGATCAAAAAACAGTGCTCCAGGTCCGGATGGCATAAGATACGACGACATAAATAGGTGTACCGACAATGAGCTAGAGAAACTAGCAGACATGTACAACAACAGTATAGGGAGTGCTAGCATCAAGGAGGAATGGTTACACAGCTATCTGATTCCCTTGCCGAAGCGTGACAAAGACCACAAAAAAATTCAGGGATATCAAATTATAACCATGCAGAATACAATAGGCAAGCTGCTGGAGAAGATAATTGCCAGGAAAATATCAAGCCAACTAGAGAGGCAAGGTGTTTTCCCACCTACTCTGGGTGGGTACCGTCCAAAAAGAGAAACCTGGACCAATGCAGCAGTCTTTGCCATGATGTCTATGAAGGTTTCCACTCAGGCACTTGAAACCTTTGCTGCAGCGATTGATCTTGAGGACGGATACAACAGAGTACCACTGGATTTATTAATGTTTCAGCTTCTTGAACTAAACGTAAGTCCATTCCTCCTTAGTTGGAACGCTGCAGCCCTCTTCCAACGGAAAGTAGTTTTTAGATGTGGCAGTTGGACTTCGGAACCAACAACAATATATCCTGGCCTACCACAGGGATCACCATTATCTCCGGTACTGTTAAACGCCTACACAGTGAGAATCACCAGTGAGCAGATCACTGGACCTGGCAGGACATTGTCATATGCCGATGATGTTTTAGTGTATCGTCAGGGTAAGGATAGAGAAGGAGGTTGCTGTGGAACTACAAACCGAACTCAATCGCATAAGTACTTGGTGTGATGAAGCTGGGGCAATGGTCAACCCAACAAAGGCAACAGTGACTTGGTTCTCGTTGAATAATCATATTGTCAACACTCCACCAACTGTAATGCTGTGTTCAGAGACGGTGGAAAGAACGCAGGCAATGAATTACCTGGGGATACGGTTTGATCGAAGCCTTGCTTATAATGTGCACATAGACCAGGTGATAACAAAGGCCAAGCGGGGTTTGGCAGCGATGCGGGTGATGGCGGCAGCAAACTGTGAGCAGCGCCATCTATGTCTTCTGTACGACGGGCTGGTCATGTCTGTTTTGGAGTATGCAATGGCAATCCTGACTCTCAGCCATAAGCAGATAGAAAGGATGGAAAGGATACAGAATGAAGCTATGCGCATTATTCTTGGATGTACAAGAGATACAGCATGCAGGGCGATGCGCTACCTTCTTGATTTTCCAACCATTGAAGAGAGAATACAAGGTTGCAGGGCACGCGCCTACCTCAGAATTAACGCAAACACACAACATCCACTGCATAGTGAAATTAGGAAGGTGAAGGGCAGCAGGTTAAAAGAGGACGGTCGTGGATGGGTCAAGCCGAAGACATTCTTCAACAGGTGTGTTCACTTGAGGACTTAGAACCTGGCGAGGAGTGGGTGCAAGTGCCAACAGACTTCTGCACATCCTTTTCAGTTTGCATCCAACTAGATAGAAAATGCAGACAAAAAATCCGGCTGCTGTTGAGGCTGAAGTACAAGCGTTGATTTTCGAGAATTCGCTAGACAGTGACGCGGTCATCTACACAGATGGGTCGGTCGTCCGACATGTGAGAAGCTCATGGGCCTTTACAGCTCGGGCCGGAGGGAGAATTGTGAAGGAGGACTCTGGTGCTTTCACTGAAACCACAAGTAGCCTGACCATGGAAGTCATGGCAGTAAGTAAAGCAATAACATGGCTCGAGACACAGACATTCACTAGGGCTTGTTTCCTTAGCGACTCAATGAACATGATCAAGAGGATAGAGGAGGGGTCGATCCGAAGAGAATGATTGCTGCCTCTGGAGCGGTCTCGGCTGGCAAAGATTAGTTTCATCTTCGTGCCAGGGCATGCGGGAGTACAAGGAAATGAGCGGGTTGACAAGCTCGCAGGTGAGGCTTCTGTGGAGGGCGGACGCGCCATGGACCAGGCTGACATTCTGAATTCTCTACGAGAAGTAAGACTTTTGCGAGAACCAAGTGATGACTGTGAATCTACAACAATGGCCAGACTGCGAGAGCAGCAAATTAAAAGAGGGGTGGCCAAACAAGAACACTACGCAGGAAGCCAAAGAAGATTGATAAACCAACACAGAACTGGCGTCGTTAGCCGCTACACGTTGCGCTAAATGCTGGCATGTCGGCCAGTCTCGAATCTGCATCGAGTTTGGTTTGTTAAATTGTTCTGGATTTCCACGTCCACCTAGTCTTAAATGTAAAATTGTTCTGGATTTCCATGTACACCTCGTCTTAAATGGTACCAGGAAATGTCTTGGGAAGTAAAGACGGCCGGTGTGAAAATGACGATACAATCTATTAAGTGTCGATTGGTCTATACAAATATTTGATCTGACACCATATTCCCAATGCGCCTTAAATTAATGGGTGTGGAAAGAGGGCGGCTGTCAACAAGCTTTGTAAGCAGAACACGAATTATAGGAAATAAATATTGTTTGTTGTTGTTTTGTTTTTAAATCGTATCGTCAGTTTTCTTTCATTTAAAACACATGCACTTTTATTTTCGATTTGTTATTGTTTTTATAAAGAGGCACTAACCTATATTAAGTGCCTAGGGCCGCAAAAGGTCTTAATCATTCCGTGAATATACCTACAGAATAGTATCTCGGTTTCATACAATGAGACTAAAGGGACACGCTGATGACAAATAAACAAAACACATATAACTACATATAAAGATACCACAAGAACAATCCATATCATTACCTTCACCAAAAGGAACAAGTAATACTTTTCAGACTTCTCGTGTGCCACATTAGCTCAGGTCTTCAACACAAGAGAACATTGGTTGTTGTACTACTGCCCAATGCCCACCTGGTACAAACAAACTGACTGCTGACCACATCCTGCAGGACTGTCCTATATATCAAGACCAGTAAGAATTCATTTGGACAAACCAAGAATGTGTCGAGGCAAGCTGTAAGCACCGCACAGAGTACAAGTACGAACTCTGTAGCTTCAGCGACGACTCCCAGCAATCACCGAGAAATTTGCATTCGTGAACCCAACGACGTAATTCAGAATCGAACCCAGGAGGATTTGCTACGATGTGTGATGTCTACTGATTGATATTGTTCATGTAGATATTTAGGACTGCACGAAGAAGGAGAAAACAGTATTTAGTGTACCAACAATTGAACATTTTATTGTTAATTGTTTGCTTCGCAGGCTGATCTGTTCTCTGGGGCCATCTTTTTGACACAAGCCATGCCCGAGCTGAACTTATATGTTGCCATCATCATCCTCTTGGCTGTGGCTGCGTTATTCACAATCGGAGGTAATCATGTCGATGTTGTTGAAGCCATGGAACTGTTCAATTATGTTATGTTTGTGTGCCTTCATTTATGTGTGTGGATGAGAGCAGAGAGAGAGAGAGAGAGAGGAGAGAGAGAGAGAGAGAGAGAGAGAGAGAGAGAGAGAGAGAGAGAGAGAGAGAGGGGGGGTGTTAATTCAAGTACCATTTACTAAAGTGATAAAATTAAACAGAAGTCAACGACAATATCACGTCTGGCTGGCATATGTGCACATATCTGTCTAAAACTGTTGATCGTTGCCTTTTAGATTGCACAACTTGTGACAGTATGTTACACTACGCTTCCTTCAAGGCGACCTAACAACACATTCATGTATCAGCACATAGTAGTATGTGCCTGCCGACACAGTGGTCATGGGTTTGATTCCACACCGGTGTGGATTTTTAAAAATTTATCTAGGGCCCTAAATTGACCCAGCCTGCATAAGTCAATTATCTGGGAACAATCATCACATCTGATGGGAAATGTCTTGAAGAGATTAGAACAAGAATCGCCATGGCGAAGGTAGCCTTTTGCAACATGGAAATCATACTGACCAATAAAAAGATGTCATTTGTAACGAGAAGAAGAGTGCCGAGATGCAACATAGAACCTGTGCTTTTGTATGGATGTGAAGCGTGGACAACGAGCAGACAAGCTGAAAAACAGTCTGATGGCTGTGGGAATGTGGTTTCTGAGGAGAATGCAGAGAATACCAAGGACAGACAGAAATACCAATGACCAAGTCCTACAAAAAACAAATAAAAATCGTAAACTGATTAGAGAAGCTAGACGTAAACAGCCAACATTTTTGGTTAAGTTATGAGAAGAAATGAATTGGAGAACTTGGTTGCCTTACAGTGAATACACGTATAAAAGCATTGTAACTCGTAATACTGAACACTAACTGTTCTCTACCTGATAACAGGAAATAAAATCACGTAGGCCAGTGAACGTTTCCACACATTTTTAATTGTGCGTTGTAGAATTATAAGATTCAATTCATGTAGAACATAGATCGCCCTTGATGGAGGGTCGGTATCTATTTAAACTATCTACCAATGATCCTAGCCTAACTCTGTCCTGTTCACCTTGACGTCTCATTTCCATTCCACAGTTCCGTCGTTCAGCATTCGCCTAGGTTTCTGTTTCCAGTCCTTCCATCTATGGCTTCTTATCCACAAATTCCTCGTCCTTGTTGTTCCCTTGCAGATCATCATATCATTGCATACAGATATCCACTTGACACAGAATTTGGAAAAACACAACCGCTTGGTAACACGGCTTCACAACGTCTGTCTCTTTGTTGTCCTATGACGTCTCATGTCTCCCTTGGTTTCCCTGTGCATTGTCCACTTTGGTGCATCCTTACGCAAAATCCCTTTATCCTTTTTCTGTATCTTCTTTTGGCCTGCTCGTCATATGGCATTGGTGACAACTTGCAAAATTGAGGGGAAAATAACAAGAGGAAGGCTAAGAGGAATGAAAAGTAAATACCTGGATGGTTTGACTACGTGGCATGGTCGAGACAAGCACACTGAGCTGATCCACGACTCTGGTGATCAGTGTAAGATGGCGAGATATGACCGCCTACGCTTACCGGCATGTCACATGATGATGATGAAGGATAAAACCATCAGGAAATGACTTGGTAAGTAAAGGCAGCCGTGTAATACTGACCACATTACCAGCCAATTGCTGATTGGTCTATGAAGATATGTCTAATACCATACGCCCACTACGCTACAAGAAGCGAAAATGTACCTGACGTGTCCTCATCAACACATGTCTTTGAAGCAAACACCGTTAGAATCAGCAATACAGACATACACAGATTCTGTTGGGGTGTTGTTTGCGCTGTGACCATTTGCTCCAGGGCCCCATCTGCGAATAAACTCTCCCTTTGCATAAGGAAGTGTTTATTCGCAAACGGTTCTGGTCACGTGACATCTATATCTTCTATATTAGAGAGCAGTACAAACTGGCATATCGTTGGGGGCCAGTATTATGTATTAAGTTAGGGTTAGGATTAGGGTTAGTGAATACATGGTAGTAATACATGTTCCAGGGCCCCATCTGCGAATAAACTCTCCCTTTGCATAAATCTGGGATAGTATGCCTTTAGGTCAATATATCCAGCTCTATATTAGGATCTTGTTGAATCGATGTGATTTTTCAAGTCACTAACACATGCTTTTCACAGAGATACTGACTGGGAGGTGATGACATTTTTAGTTTTAACCAAATAATATTGTCTTTCAAATACTTTAGAATTGTGTGTATAGATAAATATCACTTACGATGACAAGAGGGTGGGTGACCTTGAACCTGTTCCAACATTCTATAATACTGAGTCAAACTCCAGCCAGTCTATGTTCCGTGCTGAATTGTGACATCTTATTACGCATGTCCACAGATATGAAGTTCTAGGTACTGGTTTCTGAGTTTGGAGAAGGGAAGAAGAGACCTGCAACACATCCCCGTGAAGATGGCACTGTCGTATTATTTCGGAGAATAGCTTCTACAGCAACATCACCCCGATAGATCCCAGCCCTGTTCAAGGCTCCGGGTGACCTGAACGGCCACAGAATCGCATTGAAGAGCTAAAGCTCAGTCTTCCAGACGATTCACAAACAAAGATAGACTTCATTGCATCGGGTTTAACCCACATGGCTCGCTCTCTTTCCGCAGGGTGGCCTGCCGAAAGCCTCGCACAAAGCACGAACTCCGTAGCTCCAGCGACTACCCCCATGAAACTGCACTCGTGAACCGAACGACGTAGCCTGAAATCGAACCCACTACCTTCGAAGCACGAGAGCGGGCACGTCGCCACAAGAGACCCCCACAAACAACAAAATGACAATGCCGAGTTGTGAAATAGATTATTATTTATTCTCAACTATCTGTGTGCTTTCATCTACAACGGAGTAGATTGAAGCAATTCTTTTGTCTTGGACTCACATTCCCGTTCAGCCCAAAGTGTGTGCCTGGACAACTCATGGAAAGTCAAGGCGGACGGCCATGAAATTGACCGCATCAACCATCACGTTCTGACTGGTCTCAAATAGTGGCGCTAGTACTTTATACTGATGACGTCACTGCGGCACGAGAGTGGGTGGTCCTTTACTTACAAACTTGTCCTCAGCTAACCCACTCAATAATCACTAATTTAAATATTCATTAACAGGCGGGTTGACAGCTGTCATTTGGACGGACTTCATCCAAACAATTATCATGGTTGCTGGAGCATTTATCCTTATGGTTATGGGTAAGATGCTTCTTGCTTGTATACATTTACATGTACATATGGTTAGCAGATGTTGTGTTACATTGTTAGTTTGCTTTCTTAAATTGGCAGTGTCCCTCGCCATCAGGCGCACCCACTCTGGCTTCTGAGGCACTTGTAATTTACGTCCCCAATTCAAGGACTAAAAGTCAACATTTAAGCCCATCTGACCTGTGTGTGGAGTGAACCCACTACCATGCCTATTAGCTCACTGGAAGTTTGAGCGCATAAGCTTTAATCCTTTCGGTTACATCGCCTTAATTGCTTCATTCACTGCCTCTACATTTGCATTAATGAACACACAACTAGATATCTAAATATATGTATCAATGGAGAGAAATGCTATGCAGTGGATGCACACACAACTAGATGTCTAAATATATGTATCAATGGAGAGAAACTCTACAGTTTGTGTACACACAACTAGATATCTAAAGATATATGTATCAATGGAGGGAAACTCTATAAAGATTGACCGGGGTAGGGGTAATGGGAAAGAGGCATGACTAAAGGCAAGACTGGGTCACAGATTAACTTTATATTGAACAGTCTATCGTGGTTGTCGCTTGAGTCTATTAGGAAACGTGAAGTGAAATTTGCCACCTTTACAAGAAAATAAAAATAAGTGACAGAATGGACGTTGCGTCAAGAAAGCTTTCAATCAGCAGGCAAAAACACACATAGACACTGATGCAACTACGCGTTTAAAAAAACTGCAGAAAAGTACCTTAGCTCAGGTCCTGGAGATGTATGGTTGCTAAGGCACATAATTTATACTGCGTGCCACAAATTCTGATTGTGTTCTTGTTAAACTAGCCATTTGTGTTGATATACTCACTGTAGTTCACAGCGTTGTTGCAGCTCAACCGATGTCATTACGGATGTCGCCTGGCACACAACAAGTTAAGGAAACATTAATACAAGCAAGCAGTTGTAATTTGTGTGAGCAGAAACACTGACAACTCCGCTGAAGACAGGGGGATTATAGAATATATGGGGGGGGCACAAAAAACACGGAACAATAAAGAAACTGCAGCAGACAGAAGAATAGACACATGCAGGGGGTGGGGGAATAGAAAAGGGGAATAATAAAGTCAGACATTAAATGCGGAAATATCATTTCATGCAGGATTTCTTGAAGTTGGTGGGTACGAGGAGCTACGATCCAGATTCCTCACATCCTACCCCAACACCACACTGCAGCATCTTGGACGAGACGACAACTACTCTTACACACAATGCGGCATTCCTCCAGCCAACGCTTACAATCTAGTCAGACCTGCAGATGACAGTAATCTCCCTTGGCCAGGAGTTTTCATTGGCTTGTTGGTTTCATCCATTTGGTATTGGTGCTCGGATCAGGTATGTGGTTTTTTATTTATTTATTTATTTATTTGAATAATTTCATGATGCTGTCTATGGTATGGTAGCCATGGTGGTGCAGTAGCTAGTAGCTACATCCGTGGATATAGAATAGTACATTTATGAGAACAGGGTACATCGGTTTGAGTGCATCCATGAGTAACTCCATGAGTGTGTGGAGTGTAATGCAACTATGAGGATACAGTAATGAAACATAGTATATACATCAATGATACTATAGTCCATGATGTAAACTATATAGAGTGCATGGCGTACAGTACATGAATGAGAATAGAGTATGGGGTGCAATGCAACTATGAGAATAGAGTCATGAGTAGAGTACATATGTTTATGAGAATACTGTGTATGGGGTTCCATGCAACTATGAGAATGGAGTCGTGGGGTAAGGTACATATATCCATGAGAATATAGTGCATGATGTAAACTATACAGCGTGAATGGCGTTCAGTACATCAACGACAATAGAGTGTATGTGGTGCAACGCAACTTTGAGAATAGAGTCATAAGTAGAGTACTACATCCATGAGAATCTAGTGCGTTGTGTACAGAATATATATAGAGTTCACGCGCACAGTACATCTACAAAAATATAGTGTATACGGATGGTACATCTATGAAAATGAAGTGCATGGAAGAGTGTATATCTTTGAGAATAATTGTAACATGAAAGAGTGTACCTGTCCGAAGGGTGTCTCGAAACAACAGTTTGTAGCCACGTCTGTAACATGAACGCCAAGAACAACTGTCATTTTCAAACTCCTGCTTATTGAGATATATAAGCTTTAGCAATGTAATTTTCAAAACATATATGCACACCCGTTCCTTGATATATAAATTGATACTGGTTTTCTTTCCAAGAATACTTTTGGTTTGTGTTCCACGACTTTAAGTTATAACATTTTACGTTTGTATTTTAATATCTGTAGGTGATTGTACAAAGAGCCCTTGCCGCCAAAAATCTGACTCACGCCAAAGCTGGTTGTCTCTTAGCTGCTTACCTGAAATTTTTGCCTTTATGGCTTATTGTCTTCCCTGGTATGATTGCAAGAGTGTTGTACACAGGTAAGATAGAAGATTACTATAGATAACATGGTATGATTGCCAGAGTGTTGTACACTGGTAAGATTGCTTACTTTAAAAAAACAAGGTATGATTGCCAGAGTGTTGTACACAGGTAAGATAGAAGATTACTTTAGATAACAAAGTGTGATTGCCAGATGTTGTATACGGGTAAGATAGAAGATTACTTTAGATAACAAAGTGTGATTGCCAGATGTTGTATACGGGTAAGATAGAAGATTACTTTAGATAACAAAGTGTGATTGCCAGATGTTGTATACGGGGTAAGATAGAAGATTACTTTAGATAACAAGGTGTGATTGCCAGATGTTGTATACGGGTAAGATAGAAGATTACTTTAGATAACCAAGGTGTGATTGCCAGATGTTGTATACGGGTAAGATAGAAGATTACTTTAGATAACAAGGTGTGATTGCCAGATGTTGTATACGGGTAAGATAGAAGATTACTTTAGATAACAAGGTGTGATTGCCAGATGTTGTATACGGGTAAGACAGAAGATTACTTTAGATAACAAAGTGTGATTGCCAGATGTTGTATACGGGTAATAGAAGATTACTTTAGATAACAAGGTGTGATTGCCAGATGTTGTATACGGGTAAGATAGAAGATTACTTTAGATAACAAGGTGTGATTGCCAGATGTTGTATACGGGTAAGATAGAAGATTACTTTAGATAACAAGGTGTGATTGCCAGATGTTGTATACGGGTAAGATAGAAGATTACTTTAGATAACAAGGTATGATTGCCAGATGTTGTATACGGGTAAGATAGAAGATTACTTTAGATAACAAGGTATGATTGCCAGATGTTGTACACGGGTAAGATAGAAGATTACTTTAGATAACAAGGTATGATTGCCAGATGTTGTACACGGGTAAGATAGAAGATTACTTTAGATAACATGGTATGATTGCCAGATGTTGTATACGGGTAAGATAGAAGATTACTTTAGATAACATGGTATGATTGTCAGATGTTGTATACGGGTAAGATAGAAGATTACTTTAGATAACATGGTATGATTGCCAGATGCTGTACACGGGTAAGATAGCTTACTTTTCATACTAGGTATGATTGCTAGAGTGTTGTACACGGGTAAGATAGAACGAACGAACGAACGAACGAAAGAAAATCTTTATTTTCAAAGCCTTAAGAATTGGGCACGCAGGCCCGTCTGACATTCTGCCCTTCTTCTCTATTTCCTCTCATACATTCTTTCATTCAACATCTCTTATGAAGCAAATCTTTGACAACAAAAGAACTGAAGCAGACTGTTGTAGACGGGTAAGATAGATTACTTTAGATGACAATGTATGATTGCGAGAGTGTTGTACACAGGTAAGATAGATTACTTTAGATAACAAGGTATGATTGTCAGATGTTGTATACGGGTAAGATAGAAGATTACTTTAGATAACATGGTATGATTGTCAGATGTTGTATACGGGTAAGATAGAAGATTACTTTAGATAACATGGTATGATTGCCAGATGCTGTACACGGGTAAGATAGCTTACTTTTCATACTAGGTATGATTGCTAGAGTGTTGTACACGGGTAAGATAGAACGAACGAACGAACGAACGAAAGAAAATCTTTATTTTCAAAGCCTTAAGAATTGGGCACGCAGGCCCGTCTGACATTCTGCCCTTCTTCTCTATTTCCTCTCATACATTCTTTCATTCAACATCTCTTATGAAGCAAATCTTTGACAACAAAAGAACTGAAGCAGACTGTTGTAGACGGGTAAGATAGATTACTTTAGATGACAATGTATGATTGCGAGAGTGTTGTACACAGGTAA
The DNA here is from genome assembly GCA_014155875.1 of Cepaea nemoralis. Classification (NCBI taxonomy): domain Eukaryota; kingdom Metazoa; phylum Mollusca; class Gastropoda; order Stylommatophora; family Helicidae; genus Cepaea; species Cepaea nemoralis. The sequence continues at coordinate 17,750 of JACEFZ010001804.1, forward strand.
GATAGATTACTTTAGATAACAAGGTATGATTGCCAGAGTGTTGTACACAGGTAAGATAGATTACTTTAGATAACAAGGTATGATTGCCAGAGTGTTGTACACAGGTAAGATAGATTACTTTAGATAACAAGGTATGATTGCCAGAGTGTTGTACACGGGTAAGATAGATTACTTTAGATAACAAGGTATGATTGTCAAAGTTTTGTACACAGGTAAGATATATTACTTTAGAAAACAAGGTATGATTGCCAAAGTTTTGTACAAAGGTAAGATATATTACTTTAGATAACAAGGTATGATTGCCAGAGTGTGTACACAGGTACGAAAGATGACTTCAGACAACAATTGCAACTTTTTTTCAAAATAAGACTGTAATTATTTGTCTATGTTACATAAAGTTACAACACGCTTATCTGCGGTCCAGGTGGTCATTATTTCGAATCCTCATCGAGGCTGGGATAGTTTTTGTTGACCTGCGCTCCCAAGTCGACCCAACCTACATTTGGTAGCAGGAATTGTTTTGGGATGCAGGGGCGGCATTGATATCGACTGCATCAGCCCTTGAGTGCCGATTGGTCGATACAGATATGGGACTAGCCCCATACACCCAATACGAATTCTTATCATCATCATACGCCCTGAAAACTGGCGTTGGCGGTCATGTCTCTCCACAGTTCTCGGTCCTTGGTGTTCTGGGTCAACTCTGCTACGATATTCCTCCATGCCACGGTCTCAGTTAATCCAGCATCATTTCTCTCAGTCTGCCTCTGTCTCTTCACACGCGCCTCATGGCGTGGAGAATGGTCCTTTGTTTCGCATACTTAATGTTACAAGTATGAAACATTGTAAACATAAATACCTCAATCAATAAATAGAATACTCTACATTTACAAGTAGAACTGTAGTAATTTTCATTCACCTTAAGATATAATAATCTTTATGTGGCGAAATATAATGGTAATTTAAAAAAAAAATTTGTTAGATATAAAGGTGGGTGTATTTAAGACACAAAAGGCAAGAACTCTTTCTGTATCCAGTGATATTCTCATACTTCTGTGGCCAACTATGATAACGACCTGGGTGTTGCCAAGCCCATAAGCATGGAACAAGAGAATAATATCACTACCCAGCATTCACGTTGTAAGATTCCACAACGGCAGTTTTATTTTGTCCTGATCATAATTTTTAAATATTCCTATGTAGTACCAGTTATAATGTTAATATAGCTTTGAAACAACGAGTATATATCTGTACGAAGCTCAACATTTGAATATGTTATTAGGGCTAGAAGTGTGAAAATAAATATGTGCAGTGAACGTGAAATGAAATTAGTTGTGCTGCATTAACGCATGAAAGACATTGCAAGACTTCAAAATCGCCTCGTTGTTCAGATGGGGTCCCTTTCTACACATGCGCCCTCAATGTCCAACACAATTTCATGTAATCTTAATTATTTTGTTAATCCTGTCATTCCTCACTCGTCTGTCATCCTCATGTCTCTATCTGTACTCTCGACGTCCTTTGTTTTCTGCCCGCCCCACACAAGTCTTTCCTGTAAAGATTTGCTCTTTCTCCATGCCTATTTACTTTTGGCATATTACTTAAATTAGTTCTTCGGAGCTTGTGCATAACAGCTGAGATATTTGTGTCCCAGAAATCAGTGTAATTGCCGAACGACCTAAAGATCTGAGCTAAGTGAGATTTTTTATTTTCCAAATGTAGTTGTATCAGAGTGTGTTGTGTTGTGTTGTGTTGTGTTGTGTTGTGTTGTGTGTGTGTGTGTGTGTGTGTGTGTGTGTGTGTGTGTGTGTGTGTGTGCGCGCGCGTGCGCGTGCGTTGTTATTTTTTCCTTTAGTTAGTCGACAGATCATCCTCATTGCACATCGAACCATTCAGTTCATAAGTGCTCGGATCCCCTCCTCGACAAATCCCGCTGCGTATAGCGGCTAACGACACCAGTTCTGTGTTGGTTTTTCAATCTTCTTTGTCTTCCTGCGTAGTGTTCTTGTTTGGCCACACCTCTTTTAATTTGCTGTTCTCGCAATCTGACCATGGTTGTAGATTCGCAGTCATCACTTGGTTCTCGCAAAAGTCTTACTTCTCGTAGAGCATTCAGAATGTCAGCCTGGTCCATGGCGCGTCCGCCCTCCACATTAGCCTTACCTGCGAGCTTGTCAGCCCGCTCATTTCCTTGTACTCCCGCATGCCCTGGCACGAAGATGAAACTAATCTTTGTCAGTCGAGACCGCTCCAGAGACAGCAACCACTCTCTTCGGATCCACCCCATCTCTATCCTCTTGAGCATGCTCATTGAGTTGCTAAAGAAACATGCCCTATTGAATGTCTGTGTCTCGAGCCATGTTATTGCTTTACTTACTGCCATGACGTCCATAGTCAGGCTACTTGTGGTCTCAACAAAAGTACCAGAGTCCTCCTTCACAATTCTCCCTCCGGCCCGAGCCGTAAAGGCCCATGAGCTTCTCACATGTCGGACGACCGACCCATCTGTGTAGATGACAGCATCACTGTCTAGCAAATTCTCGAAAATCAACGCTTTTACTTCAGCCTCCACAGCAGCCGGATTTTCTTGTCTGCATTTTCTATCTAGTTGGATGCAAACTGAAAAGGACGTGCAGAAATCTGTTGGCACTTGTATCCACTCCTCGCCAGGTTCTAAGTCCTCCAGTGAATACACCTGTTGAAGAATGTCTTCGGCTTGACTCATCCACGACCTTCCTCTTTTTATCCTGCTGCCCTTCACCTTCCTAATTTCACTATGCAGTGGATGTTGTGTGTTTGCGTTAACTCTGAGGTAGGCACGTGCTCTGCAAATTTGTAGTCTTGTTTTCAATGGTTAGAAAATCAAGAAGGTTGCGTATCGCCCTGCATGATGTGTCTCTTGTACATCCAAGAATAATGCGCATAGCTTCGTTTTGTAACCTTTTCTATCCCACAGTGTTTCCTTTATGCTGACGAAGGCTTTCTATACGTTAAGTCCATTCTGTCACTTGTTATTTTGTAAAGCTGATTAGTTCCGTTTTTATTGATTTACTCGAAATGTGAACGAATTATTATGTTTTGATATGATACAAAAATCAAGAAGTATAAGGTAATTAGTTAGTCGACAGATTATCATCATTGCCCATCGAACTATTAGTCCATAAGGGCTCAGATTCTCTGCTCTGCTCGGCGCCTCCTAGTGTAGTAACTAGCCATCAGTTCTGTAATGATTGACTTTTCTTCTTCGGCTTCCCACATGACACTCTAGTCCACCTTGATCCCGTTTGATTTGATGTTCTAGCAAGCTGGTCACATTTGCAGACTTACACCAATTCCTTGATCATTTATTGGTTCGGCCTCCCTGAGGTCGTTCATGGTGTCAGCCTCGTTTATTGTTCGACCGTTTCCCACAGCAGACAAGTTCGTTCGTTTCCTCTTACACCCGCTTACTCTGGCATAAAAAAAAAATGAAACAGATATTAATGTAATGTACGAGAACAATTTAACAACGTGGATTGTGGTAATCTACTGAGAAACAATATTTTCACGGAGATTATAAGCAAGAAATATGATCAAGGATCGAAAAGATGTTCGGTGGAACTGAATAAACTAGGAGATGCAAATAAAGCTTTGTGAGAATACATAATAAATAAAAAGCAGCTGTGACAACGCCACAAAGAAACGAAGAAAAAATATGTGTAGCTGAGTTATAAAGTTTCTGTTTATTTGATAACCATGTTGGTGTTTTTACACGTGTATCAATCAGACAAGATAGGGTGTGCTGACCCGGCAGTGTGCCAGACCGTGTGTAAACAGAGCAGTTGTACAAACATTGCCTTCCCCACTCTGGTGCTGGAGCTCATGCCAGCCGGGCTGCGGGGCCTCATGCTGTCAGTGATGATGTCCGCCCTCATCTCCTCTCTGACATCCATATTCAACAGCAGCAGTACCATTTTCACAATGGATATATGGAGGCGCATTAGAAAGGACGCCACCGAAGTGGAGCTCATGATAGTTGGAAGGTAAGGACGCTACAGCTACAAATCTAGAATCATTATACTGCATTAAAACACTACACAATAACAGTAACGTGTATTGTTATCCACCATTAGCGTTGACACATGAACATAGTTACATCCTTGTATACGCATTTCACATATTGGACATATTATGCTGGCTCCATATACTATAGAACAATAGGCAGTCAAGGTGTGATGTGTCAATAACACGCCGGCAGCCTTCATTTCCAAAGACATTTCCTGGTACCCAAGCTGGGTCGACCTGAAATCCCAGGTCAATTTTTAAAATCCATCCGGATACAGATTGGAACCCATGACTGCTGGGCCGGCAAGCCAACTTCTTGTCACTACAGTACCTAGGCTCGCTAATAGATTGTACTGCAGGCCTAATCTGAAGACAATGAAGGATAGTATTGATAATTGTGATGCTAATCATTGTCTAGTGAGTTATGTGACTATAAAGTTTTTGCTTTAATCAAAATTAACTGTTAATTAATCTTTAATTTGTCAAAAGTTAACTATTAAATTTAAATTAAACGCTACCATCCCTAGTATAAATGGACGGAGATTTTCCTTTAATCAAAAATTAACTGTTAATTAATCGTTAATTTTTCAAAAAGTTTATTAAATTTAAATTAAACGTTACCAGCCCAGGTAAAAATGGAAGCTAAATTTAATAACACATACTAGAACAAGTCTAGACGTCTACATAAAACGTGATATGCGGGTCTATTTACGTTATAAAACGAATTTCAGAAGGGCAAGAAGTACAGAACCGTAAAGTATGGAGGGAAAAACAATATCAAGTAATTGGTTGTTGTATTAATGCGATTTTGAAATAATCTTAATTCCCCCCCCCCCCCCCCCCCCCCACTGTCACATGATGGACCAACGTGATTTAACCATTATGAGAATAAAGGCGATCTGAATTAGCGGATGTTCGAGGCCAAAGGTTGTTTCAACAAATCCAGGAAATGTAGCTGCACGTGTTTACATCTGGTCGACGGATTGGGAACATTCGGTGGTGAGTGAGACAAATCCCTGCATCGCTTTGACAGTTTGTCAACATTTGAATACAGATGGAACCCGTCGGATCCTGGTTGCAATCGGATGTCAGCCATCACGGGTCGGGCAAAGTTAACAGCTGTAGATGTGTAGGGGAAGTGGGTGAGCTGAATCATACATCGCTTTGACAGTTTATAAACAGGTCGGATTGGAAGCGGAAGTACTCAGCTCGGAAGAAAACAGTCCGTCTGTCAATTTATAGTTTCCGGACATCAAGAAGATTGGCAGCTTGTTGGGGAAACCCGTTGTTGTATCATACGGTAACTCGTTAGTTTGTTGTGGGAGTCAAAACAACTGATGACAACTCTGACAGTGACTAAGCCAGGGAAAATGGATTCTTGACAATGGATGATATGTCCAAATAACACCTGTGTGGACAGGAAGAATACCGTCACGTGACCAATTTTAGGTTTTGCCAAAAACCATGATTGGAGAGGACAGTTGAACTCAAACCTTGGATTTTAGCGGACGTGCTTCGGCACTGCGGTTCTGATTGGAAAATGTCTACCGTGTGCGAATTGAGTTAATTTAATTTTACACGTGCCTGTCATGGCAAGAGTGGATGTAATTGGATCTAACTGCGGTGTTGCCTAAGGTAGAACCTATTATAATTAGTTCTAATTAATATAGGCTGTAGCCTTGTTAAAACTAAAGTGTGATGATTAGCACTGGTAGTGGAAAACTAGCTAGAGTAGGGAAGTGATACTTGGCTCTGTTAGTTGAAAATAGATTAGTGAAGTGTTGATAAGCTTTACTAGTTGAGAATTGAGTAATGAGGGATAATTGGGATATTCCAGTAGGTGTCCCTGGTGGGCGGGGTTCCGCATTCTGTTTGTTGATTTATTTTTCTTGTCTTGGCCTGATGATAACCAATGGGTTGAGTCATCTGTCCATGACAGAGTAGGTTCATTGTATTTTCTGAGCGAGGCCGATGGCCCACGATCATCTAATAGAGATCAGTGACGGGGAGGCTATCACCAGTTGTATGATTTATGTTACAGGTTCCCTCTGGTTGGAATGAAGAACCCGGAACCAATGAAAAATCCGATCCCGGATAAATTATGATGTAGAGAGATGGGCCAGCAACTTTCGCAACGGAAGAAGTTAATACACATTGCTCGGTGGAGCCTAATGGTATATGTATCCTACATGAGTGCATACCAATCGTTAACACACCTGAAGTGATGGATGTTCAGCCCATGTGGAACTAGATCAGTAGGAACTGATGTTCACATTAGATGAAACCAAACATTGAAGTGTAGTTGTTCCACGTATCAAGGAAATCAGAACTTTCAGACTATATCTAGTGAATAAAGCAAGCCATTTTTGTCTAGATACATTGACTGTTTAAGAGTGAAAATACAGAACTAATAGGAACCGTTGTGTTAGGAACAATAATAGTATTTTCCACGGATTATATATTTACATGGGATTCAGATCTCATGGTCATCAGAGCTCCTGGAGGAGGACATGTCTGGAGAGAAGGATACGACTTCGGTGAGGTCTATTGTACTGACTCGTGTGATGTCGTGTAATCCTTGCCATGATGAGGCCACTCTGATCCTGAACTTTGAAGGCTGACATATACATTTACATTAGAATACACGACACACATTTTCTTCGCATACACGTCTCATATACGTTACACTTTTCTTTTAATAAATTAATCTTTATTAATTTTTAGAAGCAAGAGTTGTTGAGTATGTTGCGTTGGGGAAGTATGAGAGGGGGCATAGTACGACAGTGAGAGAGTGATAGGAAAAGGTGTCCACGGGCTGATGGAGTGTGTTGGACGGAAGCTGGTGGATTCTCCAGGATATTGATAAGGGAAAAAATATTATAATGTGGGTGTTGACTCTCCTCACTCCAGGAACGACACTTTAAAGGAGGACACGACATTATTGGGGGGCTCGATAACGGGATATTTGGACAGCGGGATCTCTCCTAAACGGAATCTTTGGACAGCGGGATCTCCCGTAAACGTGATCCCTGGACAGCGAGATCTCCTGCAAGCAGGAACCTTTGACAGTGGGATCTTCTAACAACGGGGTCTTTTGACACGGGATCCTTGGTTATAAGAGGGAGATATCATATTGGAGAATCCAGCTAGAGTGAATGTGGATAGGGGTTAGGACTAATATCTTACCTGTTCACACTTCACACGTCTGCATAGGTCTGTGGTCCTGATTCTACTCTTGTCACTGAGTGAATGTGATGTGTGTGGTAATATCTAGATTTATAGTACTTGTTCATATATCTGTATAGTAATTTGCAGTTATATTGTACTCAACCTGCTAGCTTACCTCTCTGTAAAATGGCCACTCCTAAACTAACCACTGCAGAATTAAAGGCAAAGGGGGAAGAAATGGGACTGTCGAGTTCTGCTCTAACGGATTACATACAGGAAGTGGAGAGAGAGTATCGTCAAGCAGAAAGGGAAGATCGAAAGGCCGAGTTGGAATTGAGAAGGATGGAGTTGGAACAAGCAGCTAAGAAATTGGAAGCTGAGCAAGCAGCTAAGAAATTGGAAGCTGAGCAAGCAGCTAAGAAATTTGAAGCTGAGCAAGCAGCTAGGAAACTGGAAGCTGAACAAGAAGCTCAGAAAAGGGAGCACGAGTACCGGATGAGGGAACTCGAGTTGAAGAGTCAATCTAATGGAGAAACTGAGGGAGCAGTTGGAGGTTCCTCCATCCCAGGCTCAACACCAGTAGGTGGACATGGGTACCATGCTATGAAGTTTCCTTTAGCGGTCTACGAGGAGGACAAAGAGAAGATTGACCAGTACCTTCAACGCTTCGAGGCTATGTCAGTTGCTATGGGTCTGGAGCGTAACAAATGGAATCTCAAGCTATCCCAGGGATTACGCGGGACCGGCTACGAGGTTTATTCTCGCCTGCCACCAGGACATGAGAACAATTATGACGAGTTAAAGACGGCTCTGCTGAAACGATTCGAGGTTACGTCACATACCTACCGGAAAAAATTTCGAGCAGCGAAACGAGAACCGGGGGAGTTGTTTGCCGCCTACAGTTTGCGTCTAAAATCTTATCTCCATAAGTGGATGGATTTGGCTGGGTTCGCACATGACTATGAGAGTTTGGAAGAGCTCATGGTGGTCGACCAGCTGAAGAAGCAAATGTCTAAACCTCTCAGGACGTTCCTGGGAGAACAAGGAGCGGAACGTATTGACCTCGTCACAAAATTAGCAGAACGGTTCGTCGAAGTACATGGGGAGGCAGGGGAAAACCTTTCCAACAACTCCAAAAGTCAAGAGAAACATGATAAGAAGAAATCCAAAATCTCAGGAACTAAAAAGTGGGAACCTTATGTGCAAAAATCAGAGGATAGTTCAGAGAAGAAGAAGGAGGGAAGCAAGAGCACTTCAAGCTCTACACCAAAACGACCGTGGTCGGAGAAGTGGTGTTCAATTTGTAAGTCACCCTCTCACAATACGAGGGACTGCAAATCGAAGGCTAAGAACCCTCACTTCGCAGCATGTCAAGTGACTTCCAAGGAGGTTGTCACGGAAAATGCCAAGGTCAACAAGGAAGCTCGCCACCAGGAGAGCTCACTCAAGTCCGGCAATAGAAAATCTAGGACAGGGAAATGGTGCAACCAATGCAAGTCAAACACGCACAATGCTATTGACTGCAAGGGAAAGTCAGGAGACTCTAATTCGTCGTGTGCCCCGGGAAACCTAAGGTGGAGCCCACCGAACAGGTCGAGGCCGAGGAAGAGACTCCAGACCAGGAAAAACCACCTGTAGTGGAATTGGTAGAGGTTAACGGTCGTCAAGTGGAGTGTTTATACGACACAGGACTGGACGGGGAGGCCGTGATTTCTGCGGATCTGGTACATCCAGAACAATTCACAGGTGAGACATTGGAGATACAGCCTGCACAGAAGAGTGCTGTAGCCATGAAGTTGCCCATTGCTAATGTGGAGATTCGGTCAAGGTACTGTCACCGGCACCATCAAGGCCGCTGTATTGACCGATCCCATTTTTCCAGTAATCCTAGGTTGCCGGTATGTCTTTCTGGGAATGCCCAGGGAGCCAATCCATATGGGAGCAATGCAGACTCGCTCTCAGACGAAAACGGAAGAGGCAGACGCAATTGTGACTAACCCAATGCTGGGGGAGCTACGAACTGCCCAGAGTGAGGATGATACTTTACGTCCTTGCTACAGAAAGCTGCAGAAAAGTGCTGATCCACCAGGACGGGGGCAGTACTACATGAAGAATAGGATACTCTACAGGAGAGCAGGAAGGGGAGACAACCTATACGGTCAGTTGGTCGTCCCGAAAGCTCACCGGTCCCAGATTCTTCATATGGGGCATACCATCTCCTTTAGTGGACACATGGGTATTGCCGCCACCATGCAGCGGATTTCCTGCCATTACTATTGGCCGGGAATGACAGATGATGTGCGTCGGTATGTGAAGTCATGCCCTGAGTGCCAGAGGGTGGCACCGAAACACTGGACAGCACCGGTGGTGTTGGGTGAGATGCCCATCATGAACTCTCCTTTCGAGAGGGTAGCCATCGATATCGTGGGTCCACTTCCCAGGACTAGGAAGAGGAACATGTATATACTCACAATGGTGGATTGCTGTACAATGTGGGGTGAGGCCATACCGTTGACCACGATTGACTCGAAAAGAGTGGCGGACGCACTGATGGAGGCCTTTACCAGATTAGGCTTTCCGGATCAAATTCTGACGGACAATGGGTCTCAGTTTTGTGGAAAACTTATGGAGGAGGTATTTAGGGTGTTCCACTCTAACCATATCCATACCAGCCCTTACCATCCTCAAGCCAATGGACAAGTAGAGCGTTTCAACGGCACGTTGATGACAATGCTCAGGAAACTAGCGCAGGAAATACCTGATAGGTGGGATGAATATATCCCAGCAGCACTCTTTGCCTATCGGGAAGTTCCTCATGGCTCAACAGGACTACCACCCGCTACGTTGCTGTTTGGTCGTCCAATCAAGGGACCGTTGGAAGCCATGTTGAGGAGTTGAACTGAAGAGGGAACGTCAGAAGAAGTGATCTCATCCTACAAATACGTGGAGGAACTGAAAGAAAAACTCCACAAGGGATGGACTCTGGCAAATCAAAAATTGAAAAAGGCCAGGAAAAGACATGCGGCTTACTACAACCGTAGGTCTAAAGAAAGATCTCTAGAGGTGGGAGACAAAGTCTTGTTGCTACTCCCAACGGGAAACAACAAACTGGAGATAGGTTGGCAAGGACCATTTCCCGTGGAAAGGGTGATATCCAGAACCAACTATCAGATCCGGATCCGGGGAAAGTCGAAGATTATCCATATCAATCTCTTGCGGAAATACCAAGAGAGACCCGGAGACAAGGCAGCTCACCTCAAGGCAATGGCAGTTGCAGTGGAGACGGAAGTGGGAACCAACGAGGGCAGCGAATATCCCTTGGTACACCAGGAAACCTATAGGGATGGGCAAGTGAACCCTGATCTGACCTCCCAGGAGAGGGAAAGGATAACCCAGGTTCTCAAGTCTCATAAGGAGATACTGACTGACAAACCAGGACGAACGAGGTTGGTTGAGTTCGAGATGACTTTGACCACACAGGAGCCTGTTCGTCAAAAGGTTTACCCAGTGCCATTCTCTAAAGAAAAGGCCCTGGAGGAGGACATACAAAAACTGCTGGAGGATGACGTGATTGCACCATCCACATCCCCATACAATGCAGGGGTAGTTTTGTTACGCAAACCAAGTGGAGAACACCGGTTGTGTATAGATTACCGACTTCTGAACAGTCACACACAATTTCAGGTGGAACCTTTGCCGAATCCAACGCAGTTATTCGCTAGGCTCCATAAGGCTCGGTACTTTTCAAAGGTGGATCTGAGTCGGGGTTACTATCAGATACCAGTCAAACCGGAGATTCGACCACTGTTGGCTTTCAGTACACCCAGTGGACACTACGAATTCAAGGTCATGTCCTTTTGACTCAGCAATGCACCTAGTGTGTTTACACGCATGATGAGGACTTTACTTGATCCTTTACAGGATCCGGCTATCATCTCATTCATGGATGATATTCTGATTTCCAGTGACAGCTTGGATGACCACTTACAATCCTTGGAGAGAGTGTTTAATAGGCTCAAGGAAGCAGGGCTTACTGCTCGTCCAACCAAGTGCATGATTGGTTACCAGACTCTGGAATTTCTAGGTCACACCATCACTCCATGACACATTGTCCCAGAAGAGAAGAACCTGGAGAAAATCAGAAATGCACCAAGGCCAAAAACGAAGAAGGATGTGCGATCTTTTCTCTCGTTGTGTGGGTTCTACCACAAATTTATCCCACATTTCACTGAACTGGGAGCTCCATTGACGGAAACCTTGAAAAAGGGATTCCCGGACCACATCATTTGGACACCAGAATGTGAGAATGCCTATAGCCAGTTAAAGGAGGCCTTGGTCAGCAAACCTGTATTACAGCTCCCTGACCTTTCCAAACCATTTGTGTTGAGAACAGATGCGAGTGGGATTGGGATTGGGGCAGCCTTGTTACAGGAAGGAAAAGACGATGCTTCGGTTTTGAAACCTGTAGCCTACGCAAGTAAGAAACTTCTCCAGGCGGAGAGAAATTATTCAACCGTCGAGAGAGAGAGTGCTTGTCTCTTGTATGGGCAGTGCAAAACTTCCAGCCATATTTGTATGGAGTTAAGTTTCGGGTCCAGTCGGATCATCAGCCCCTGATGTTCCTGGCTACTTCTCAGAAACTCAACGCCCGTTTGATGCGGTGGTCGTTGTTACTTCAACCCTATAATTTCACAGTGGAGTACATTCCTGGGAAGGAAAATGTTGGAGCGGACTTCTTGTCAAGACACCCAGCTCCTGAAGAAGAAGAATGAATCATCTGGATTAAAATCACGGTGGAGAAGAGTGAGATGGCCTACTCTCTTAAGAGGGGGCCTATGTCACATGATGGACCAACGTGATTTAACCATTATGAGAATAAAGGCGATCTGAATTAGCGGATGTTCGAGGCCAAAGGTTGTTTCAACAAATCCAGGAAATGTAGCTGCACGTGTTTACATCTGGTCGACGGATTGGGAACATTCGGTGGTGAGTGAGACAAATCCCTGCATCGCTTTGACAGTTTGTCAACATTTGAATACAGATGGAACCCGTCGGATCCTGGTTGCAATCGGATGTCAGCCATCACGGGTCGGGCAAAGTTAACAGCTGTAGATGTGTAGGGGAAGTGGGTGAGCTGAATCATACATCGCTTTGACAGTTTATAAACAGGTCGGATTGGAAGCGGAAGTACTCAGCTCGGAAGAAAACAGTCCGTTTGTCAATTTATAGTTTCCGGACATCAAGAAGATTGGCAGCTTGTTGGGGAAACCCGTTGTTGTATCATACTGTAACTCGTTAGTTTGTTGTGGGAGTCAAAACCACTGATGACAACTCTGACAGTGACTAAGCCAGGGAAAATGGATTCTTGACAATGGATGATGTGTCCAAATAACACCTGTGTGGACAGGAAGAATACCGTCACGTGACCAATTTTAGGTTTTGCCAAAAACCATGATTGGAGAGGACAGTTGAACTCAAACCTTGGATTTTAGCGGACGTGCTTCGGCACTGCGGTTCTGATTGGAAAATGTCTATTCGTGTGCGAATTGAGTTAATTTAATTTTACACGTGCCTGTCATGGCAAGAGTGGATGTAATTTGATCTAACTGCGGTGTTGCCTAAGGTAGAACCTATTATACATTGGCACCTTGCCGTCTTGACAGACGATAGTTTGTGCTTTAAAAAGGCATAATAACTTTTAACTATGGCGGTAGCGAGTGTGACTGATAAGGCCAATTTGCGCTGTAAATGTCCGTTCACAGTGGGTGCATGTGAACACGTGGTCATTTCCACCATCATGCACCATCTTACGTCTCACACGCTTGGTGTGTGACTTTTCTGCAATAATTTTCTCCTTTGACTTTATTCCATTTCTGATATTTGCCCTCCATGCAACACGTTCAGCGGCGACTTGCTCCCAATGTGCATTATCAATGCCTGTATCAATCATGTCCCGCTTACACACATCTTTGTATCGTAGTAGAGGCCGACCCTGAGATCTACTACCCACCTGTAATTCACCAAAAAAGATATCCTTTGGTATTCTACCATCATCCATCCTCCTAAGATGTCCTATCCATCTAAGTCTACGAAGACTGAGCATGGAATAAACTGTCACACAACCTGATCTTTCCAATACTTCAGTATTTGTGATTTTGTCTTGCCACTTAATACCAAGAATTCTTCGCAGACACCGCATATGAAAGCTGTTTAAGTTGTTCTCTTGGTGTGAGTAAGTTGTCCAGGTTTCACTGCCATAGAGAAGAGTACTAAGGGCACAGGCTTGATAGACAAGGACTTTTGTTTTGGCAGTAAGCTTCCTGTTCTCCCAGACTCTTTTTCTTAACCTGTTCATTGTTGTTGCTGCCTTACCAATCCGGATGTTGATTTCCTGATCTAGGGATAATTTGCTATTTACCACTGATCCTAGATATGTAAAATGGTCTACTATCTCTAGTTCGGCGTCGTCAATAAAGATTGATGGTACCCCATGTGCACATTGTGACATAATCTGTGTCTTCTTTTTGCTAATTGTTAAACCAAATTCAGAACAAGCATTGGAGAATGCAGATAGTAGACATTGCAATTCTTCCTCAGAGTGGGTCGTAACTGCAGCATCATCTGCAAAAAGCAACTCTCTGATCAGTACCCTCCTAATTTTGGTCTTAGCCTTCAATCTCTGAGCATTGTAGAGGCCGCCATCTGAGCGTGAGTGAATGTATATACCACCATCCTGATCATGAAATGCATATTTCAGTAGAAGTGAAAGGTATATTCCAAAGATGGTGGGAGCTAGTACACAACCTTGCTTAACTCCACTCTTGATTTCAAATTCTTCAAAAGTTGCACCATCAAACTTGATTATACCCTTCATGCCTGTGTGGAACGATTCCACAATGGACAGAAGAGGTGGTGGGCAGCCAATCTTCTTCAGTGCCTTGAACAGACCCTCACGACTGACCAAATCAAATGCCTTTGTGAGGTCGATGAAGGCAATAAACAGTGGTTGATTCTGTTCACGGCATTTTTCTTGCATTTGTCGCAATGAGAATATCATATCAGTGGTAGACCGGTTCTGTCGAAAGCCACACTGTGATTCGGGGTAGACTTGATCTCCTAGGACTTGAAGTCTGCGCAGAACAATTCTGGCAAATACTTTTCCAACAATACACAGAAGTGAGATATCCCTATAGTTGTTGCAGTCGCTCCGATCGCCCTTGTTCTTGTACAGTGTTATGATGCTTGAATCTTTGAAATCCTGTGGGACTTGTCCTTCACGCCAGCATAGCTCTATTAGCTGGTGGATCTGTATAGTGAGTGTGTCTTGCCCACTCCTGATAACCTCTATTGGAATCCCATCCTTACCTGGAGCCTTGCCAGATGCAAGTTCATTTATAGCACACTTAACTTCTGTTATGGTGGGAAGTGTGTCCAGGTGGTCAAGAGTTGGCAGAGCCTCTATGGCGTTGAGGGCATCATCCGCTAGTTTGGTCTCACTTGAGTAAAGCTCCAAATAGTGCTCTACCCATCTGTCCATCTGCTGTTTCTTATCAGTGATGATTTCTCCAGTCAAGGTTTTCAATGGTGCACTTCTTTTGATCACTGGACCGCAGGCTTTCTTTATTCCTTCATACATGCTTCTTATGTCTCCCTTATCACTTGCGATTTGAATGGACTCACATAACTTGATCCAATAATCATTTGCACACTGCCTGGCAGCCTTTTGCACATCCTTCCTAGCTTGCCTAAGCTCACTCAGAGTGTTACGCGTTGGTCTTTCCTTGTTTCTTAAGAGAGCTTTCTTCTTCTTATCAATCAAGGGCTGCAGAGTCTCGCTGTTGGCCGCAAACCAGTCCTGCCTCTTATGATCCACAGTGCCGTAAACCCCTACGGCAGTTTTATAAAGAGTTTCCTTAATTTGACCCCACTTTTCATTTACTGTACAATTTTCTGGTGTATCAGTGAAAGCGTCTTCAAGTTGCTGTTGAAACTGAAAGCACTTTTCAGGATCATGAGTGTTAATAATATTAATCCTGAGGCTAGATTTGTGTTTAGCTGTGTAGATTCTCTTTGGTCTCAGTCTAACCCTTGCAACAACCAAAGAATGATCCGTATCACAGTCAGCACTGTGGTAACTACGAGTCAATGATATATGGTTCAGATGTTGTCTCCGTGTGATAATGAAGTCCAGCTGGTGCCAATGGCCGGATCTTGGATGTTTCCATGTGACCTTATGCATCTCTTTTGTTTTAAAAAAGGAGTTTGTAATACATAGGTCATTACTGGTGCAATGCTCCAGCAGCCTTTGCCCATTTTCATTCATGCGACCGATGTTGTATTTTCCAAGGCACACTGGCCATGAATTCGAGTCCTTGCCCACACGAGCATTGAAATCACCGAGCATATAAATGTAGTCAGATTTTGGAACTGCCTTGATCACGGAGTCTAACTCCTCATAGAACGAATCCTTCACATCATCAGAGGAATCGAGTGTCGGTGCATATGCGGTAATAATGGTGGCAAACCCACAAGAGGTTGCCAAGCGCAGGGATAATAGTCTTTCATTTCCTCCTGCTGGAATTTCAATCATTCCCAGTAGCGAATTCTTCACTGCAAAGCCCACACCGTGTTGCCTTTTTTCTGCCTGCCCTCTACCCTTCCAGAAAAAGGTGTAGTTGTTTTCCCTGAGTGACCCTTCCTCAGCGAGGCGAGTCTCCTGCAGGCCAGCAATATCAATGTTTAGACGATTGAGTTCGGCATCAATCACAGCCGTTTTTCTCACATCGTCAATATTGGTCAAGTCAGTGGAAAATCCTGGACACATGGTTCTCACGTTCCAGGTTGCAAGCCGTAGCTTGAGGTTTCTATTTTTATTTTTGTTTGTACCTGGTGCATTGGTTTTACAGCCTGCGATTCAGATTTTGTCCTAGCCCCAAGCACCCATTGAAGCAGGCAGGCTGTGGCGGATCAGCACCCAATTGACTGGGGGCTGCCTAGCTTGAGGCGGGCGGTAGCTGATCAGTGACACCTATAGGTGTCTCCCACCGTCAGAGGCAACGCGTGGCGCCCCATGTCTACGCCAACTGACAAGGACTTATAACCCGTAACAGTTGCCTCTCGCTTTGATTCCGAGATCAGTTGAGACCAGGGATGGAGTTATTGCCTCTCCATAGCACAAAGCCTGGGCTAAAATATAGAGATCATGTGTTGCCCATGCAGCATGATCCCTCTCTCGGCCTGCCTAGTTTACTCCAGAGGAAAGGTAACACCCCTACATCTGGAACAAGACAAGCTGCAGAAGCTGCCGGATCAGCAAAGCAATGCTCTAACTGTCCGCCTGTCGGAGCTTCGATCCTAGACCAGTCGCCAACCAAGGCTTAGGGCCTGGTCTGCCCTGCCATGACATTTTGTCTTTAGCTTGCATTTCCTCGCACCAGGGTAAGGCTTGTACCCTCCCAATTGCGCTCTTCCGCCCGAAGCCGTTGGCACAATGTGGGGTGTCGGGTTTGGTAAGCGCCGCCCAACGTTCAGCGCTAACAGAAACCAGGTAGTACCGTCTACTGTTATACGGTAGCTCAGTCATATCTGACTAAGACCTGACACCAAGAACCTATTATAATTAGTTCTAATTAATATAGGCTGTAGCCTTGTTAAAACTAAAGTGTGATGATTAGCACTGGTAGTGGAAAACTAGCTAGTGTAGGGAAGTGATACTTGGCTCTGTTAGTTGAAAATAGATTAGTGAAGTGTTGATAAGCTTTACTAGTTGAGAATTGAGTAATGAGGGATAATTGGGATATTCCAGTAGGTGTCCCTGGTGGGCGGGGTTCCGCATTCTGTTTGTTGATGTTTTTTTTCCTTGTCTTGGCCTGATGATAATCAATGGGTTGAGTCATCTGTCCATGACAGAGTAGGTTCATTGTATTTTCTGAGCGAGGCCGATGGCCCACGATCATCTAATAGAGATCAGTGACGGGGAGGCTATCACCAGTTGTATGATTTATGTTACAGGTTCCCTCTGGTTGGAAGGAAGAACCCGGAACCAATGAAAAATCCGATCCCGGATAAATTATGATGTAGAGAGATGGGCCAGCAACTTTCGCAACGGAAGAAGTTAATACACATTGCTCGGTGGAGCCTAATGGTATATGTATCCTACATGAGTGCATACAATCGTTAACACACCTGAAGTGATGGATGTTCAGCCCATGTGGAACTAGATCAGTAGGAACTGATGTTCACATTAGATGAAACCAAACATTGAAGTGTAGTTGTTCCACGTATCAAGGAAATCAGAACTTTCAGACTATATCTAGTGAATAAAGCAAGCCATTTTTGTCTAGATACATTGACTGTTTAAGAGTGAAAATACAGAACTAATAGGAACCGTTGTGTTAGGAACAATAATAGTATTTTCCACGGATGATATATTTACATGGGATTCAGATCTCATGATCATCAGAGTTCCTGGAGGAGGACATGTCTGGAGAGAAGGATACGACTTCGGTGAGGTCTATTGTACTGACTCGTGTGATGTCGTGTAATCCTTGCCATGATGAGTCCACTCTGATCCTGAACTTTGAAGGCTGACATATACATTTACATTAGAATACACGACACACATTTTCTTCGCATACACGTCTCATATACGTTACACTTTTCTTTTAATAAATTAATCTTTATTAATTTTGAGAAGCATGAGTTGTTGAGTATGTTGCGTTGGGGAAGTATGAGAGGGGGCATAGTACGACAGTGAGAGAGTGATAGGAAAAGGTGTCCACGGGCTGATGGAGTGTGTTGGACAGAAGCTGGTGGATTCTCCAGGATATTGATAAGGGAAAAAATATTATAATGTGGGTGTTGACTCTCCTCACTCCAGGGACGACACTTTAAAGGAGGACACGACACCCCCCCCCCCCCCAGGAAACCCTAAAATCCCCTCCCGGGGGGGGGGGAGATTTCCCACAGGTTGAGAACCACTGCTATATCTAATTAAAAGACAAAGCAGTATCAATATTGTTGTGTCTGATCTTTCCCCAGATTGTGTGTGATCATCCTGGTGGCAGTGGGAATTGTCTGGATTCCTGTGGTGCAGAGTGTAACGGAACTGTTCCACTACATCCAGGCCGTCACCAGTTTCTTAGCTCCTCCCATCTGTGCGGTCTATGTGCTTGCAATATTCTGGAAAAGGACCAATGAAAAGGTATGTGATCCTGATTTGCTTCAACGCAAGAACCATAGGAATAAAAGGACAACGATTGATTAAACTAAATCATGGCGTCACACACTGCACGAAAACATCATAGAATAAATATATTTATATCAATATGGAAGCTAGCATAGCCGAATAGATCAGAGCGCTCGTTCTTAAACATCCGGTGTACTGATGCCCAGGTAGCGGTTTCAACGCCCAGGTAGCGGGTTCAACCCCTACACCAGTCAGTTGGACTATAATGTGGTCTTCTCGTCCTTGATTTTGGGACGCAAATTACAAGTACCTCTGATATCGGAGTGGGTTCGCCTGATGAAGAGGGATGCTGGTAATAGGGAAAGCTAATCCACACGTTAATATTCAATGAATGAATTACCGAAAAACGAGAAGTAGATATTGTGAGCCTTACTAGAGTACGATTACAAGAGACAAAATGGACGTTGCGGCCAAAGCCTTCGTCAACAACAGGACAAACAAACAAAAAAAAAACTAGACAAACAAATACACGAAAGACGCTACGTGAAAGTATTAAGCTTACTCATCTGTATCCTAGCTTGAGCGGCTATCCGTGGATGAAATAAACCGGATGTAGTGGTTAAAGGGTCAACTGACTAAAGGTCACTAAAACGTTAAAATTCAGCACAGTAGGCTACACTAGAATTAGTAGCACATTATGAACTACGCCTGAGTTCAAAGCGATCGAACGAACTAAAACTATCACTATTAAGTTAATCGTATGAAATCACTAAATACGTTCATTCAAATCCTCATAGAAAACCAGATGCAAATCAGACAACGTTATCATTATCGAATTAATGACGCTGATTGGTTGCCTGCACAAAAATATAGTATCATTGAAAATATTCAACCAGACCACCCCTGCGTGTTAGACAATATCAACATGTCTTCCACTAAACAACACCTATTGGCTGGTAAGGTAAAGATAGTACCGTAGCGGATTGTGCCAGGCCTTTCTGTATTCTAGACCATGACATATGGGATGTGGTCAGTTCCCTTTCTCTCGCCTGGCCTCCCTAGTTGATTCTGAGAACATCAGGAAAATTGTGTGGTAAACATTTTTATGAAGCTGGCTCTACCCCAGAAATCTCATGATAAATATCATATCGTTGACATTCTTTAGCCACGTCATAACAAGATAACAACTGAAGCATGCTGTGACTACTGGTAACCCTCACAGAGATAAGTTGAAGGCAGCCAGTGACGAGTCTGGGCCGTCTTACATCATAACATAGACATCAGCTCATGAGTTTATTAATATTAATCAAGAACGAGGATATGGAAAAGCATGATGCCCCATGCCAGATGGCACGGCATTTGTTATGATAAATGCATCATGATAATTGTATTTATCATCATCATGAGCCATGCCGTTAAGCGTGGGCGGTCACCATCTCACACGATCACTAGAGTCGTGGATCAGCTCCATGTTCTTGTCTCGATTATGTCATTTGGCCAAGCCACATTCTTTTCACTTTAATCTTACCACTTGTTACGAAGTTTTCTAGTGTATTTCTCCTCATAGCGTGCCCAAAAACTCTGTAATGTCTACGTCTAATTTCTCTAATCAGTTTACGGCTTTTTTTGTTCTTGTAGAACTTGCTTGTTCGACTTTCTGTCTGTTCGTGATAATTGTTGTATTTTCCTCAGAAACCACGTCTCCACTGCCATTAGATGTTTATCAGCTTTTCTACGTTTCACGACCATATAACAGTACAGATTATGTATAGCACTTCAACACTCTTTTTTTTTTGTCAGTACGTTTTCCAATTTGCTGTGTTTGCTCTAGCGATTCTTGCTCTAATCTATTCGAGGCACCACGTACCAGGTATTATGATTGTTTCGAGATTGTTGTACCAATGTATCTGTATATTACATTGTGGTATTTCTTTCTTCTTAGAGAAGACTAAAATCTCTGCTTGCTACAATGTATTTCTAAATCTTGTTGTTCACAGTGTATAATAACCGCTCTACTAAATGTTGCGGATTATGTCCATTGTCTGCAATTAATACTGTATCACTTGCATATCTTATATTATTGATGAAAGAAGAAGGGCAGAATTTCAGACGGGCTTGCGTGCCCAGTTCTTAACCCTTTGAAAATACAGATTGTTCGTTCGTTCGTTCGATGTTATGTCATCCATGGCAATCCCTCCCATATCCTTTAAATTTCTCATGTTTTCACTGTACAGGAGAAAAAGATCTGGACACGTTACGCATCCCTGATGTACACCTTTCTTAACCAGCTATTTACCTACTTCATTATCAGTTATAATAGCAGCTTGTTATCTTATATATAAAAGGCGATCTCCGTCTGTCTGTCTGTATGTCTGTATGTCCCTATGTCCTTTATGCGCTCGCGAACGGCCCATCCGATTGAGATGAAATTTTCTACACGTCTTCCTTTCATTCCAGCGCAGCCCACTGTCATAATTTTTTAGTGTGAAATCGGCTGCTTACCCAATATTATTTCATTTTTCATTTGTCATTATAATTTCATATATCTCAGGGGACTTAACTCTGTAAAAGTTATTTCAAAGGGCATAACTTTTCTGTATAACTTATAGTCATATTGTGGCATCGTTTTCAAAGATTTATAAACTCTTTGTCCATAGTTATCTACCGGCATATGAGTTATAATAAATAATGATACAATCTGTAAGGCATTTTCAAAGTTTTCATAAAAATAATGCATAATGCATAACATTGTAACTCATCTTTTTTTGCTTAAAGAATGAATAAATAATAGTTACCTTATCTCTATCAAGTTTGAAGATTTTATATTTCTTTACACTGTCGCCAACTCTAAGAAGACATGGAACAACTTCAGCCATTATTAAATCTACAGGCATATGCGTTATATTCCTCCTCCTCCTCCTCTCCCCTCCTCCACCTCCTACCCTCTTCCTCTTCTCCTCCCCCTCCTCCCTCTCCCTCCTCCATCCTCCTCTTCTCTCTTTCTCCTCCTCCTCCCTCCTCCTCCCTCTTCCTCCTCCCAGCTCCTACTCCTCCTTTTTCTTCTTCTTCTGCTGCTGCTGCCGCTGCTCCATTTACCCAAGTTAATTGTTGGGGAAGATGTAAAGATCTTTCAAGTGCTCTTTCTAATGCTTTTTGTAAGTTGGTCTTCGTTTATCTAAGGTTGTTCTAACTGCAACCAATAAATGATTAGACAGACAGACAGACAGACAGACAGACAGACAGACAGACAGACAGACAGACAGACAGACAGACAGACAGACAGACAGACAGACAGTCGGGAACGGGAACGGGAACTTATATGACTACTCATATGAATTAAATGAGATGCTCCCCATCAGGGGCTGGGCGAAGCCGGGCCGGATCAGACAGATAGACAGACAGATAGACAGACAGACAGACAGATAGATAGTCGGGAACGGGAACGTGAGCTTATATGACTACTTATATGAATTAAATGAGATGCTCCACACCAGGAGCTGGGCGATGCCGGGCCGGGTCAGACAGACAGACAGACAGACAGACAGACAGACAGACAGACAGACAGACAGACAGACAGACAGACAGATAGTCGGTAACGGGAACGGGAACTTATATGACTACTTATATGAATTAAATGAGATGCTCCCCACCAAGGACTGGGCGATGCCGGGCCGGGTCAGACAGACAGACAAGACAGACAGACAGACAGCAGACAGACAGACAGACAGACAGACAGACAGACAGACAGACAGACAGTCGGTAACGGGAACGGGAACTTATATGACTACTTATATGAATTAAATGAGATGCTCCCCACCAAGGACTGGGCGAAGCCGGGCCGGGTCAGCTAGTTTCCAATATATGTGGTTAACAAGTCCAAAGTCTTTCCCATCAATTTCTAGATTTGCAAGCATCTTAATCATGTTGACATGTCTTACTTTATCGAAAGCCTTTGTGTAGTTAATTACACTAAGATGTAGGTTTGGGTTTATTTATAACGAATTCTCCATTTATGTTCTCAGAAAATAGACAGCATTTTATGTGCCAACGCATTCTACAAACCTACATTATTCTTTCCCTGTTTCGGGTTGTATTATCTTCCTAACATTGTGCATGAGGATTTTATCAAAATCTTCCTGATGTGGCTCATTATGCTAATTGCTGCTGATTTCTTCTGGATTTGCAATAAATATAGAATGACATAATTTAGGAGGTATATCTCCAATATCATATATTATGTTCAGCTATCTGTTGCCCCGGTCTATTCAATATTCTTCTAAAGGACTGACCATTTCTATTGTGAAGTTGTCTGGACCCGAGAGTCTTGCCAGTTGGCATATGTTTAAGAGCATTCTGAACTTCCATCTTCAAAATTGGTGGTTCTTCATTAGTATATGGACTATCATGGGTTCCTCTCTTGTATCTTTATGAAGATCTTTCAGATAATTTGACCATGAATTTAAAATCTGATCTTTTTCTATTATGATTCGGCTATCTTTGGTTTGCAGGCAACCCGTTTATGCGTATGCTCTTTTATTTAAGTGATGTCATTAATTCATTTGTGCTTTAACTTGTTATTCTGCGGCTTATGTTAGTTTTTACATTCCCAGCAATTTTCCCCAAAACCATGTTTCTTTTGCCTGTTTGCATTATTTCATAATTTTCTTCTGAATCTCTTCATATTTTCCTGATGGTCAATCTTTCCCTCACTTAGAGAGACGACGAGCCTAGCCATCGAACGCTAGACCGCGATCATGACATTATCAGCGCTGCTGCCATCCTGGCCCACGTCCCCGCTGTTTTTACAACATGTCTAATCATGACACCCATTATTGTCAAGGACGTTTTCACACAGAGAGTGCAGCTTTGAGCTGATAAAGAGTGGCATCTCTCATTGATCATTGACATTAACATAAAAAACAATTATCCCGTGTGTTGCCGGGGCCCATAAGGGAAGCAAAGAATAGCAACACATTGGGCAGTGGGGAGCATTTTGTGTGATATTCACTGGCACAGGAACGGAGCATAATGGGGACGACCCGTTGCTGTGAAGTTGAAACTGCGACTAACTAACTAACTAACATATAAAACAATTGCAGTGAAAGGAATGACCGATATTGTTTCATTATATTTTTTACTCTCTGTTTTTCAGGGTGCCTTTTGGGGTCTCATGCTTGGTCTGTGTATTGGTCTGATCCGGTTTGCGTGGGAATACTCTTACAAGAACTACCCTTGTGGTGAAGAAGACAAAGGCCACAAGCCAGACATCATCAGCAAAGTTCACTACCTACATTTTGGCATCATTCTGTTCGCAATTGTTGCTGCAACGACCATTATTATTAGTCTACTGACCGCTCCAATTGACGACGTTCACGTAAGAGATATTTGCTCATTTTGATCACGTTCATTTCAGAGGTATTCAATCACATGTCAGTTTAGGTAAATCAAATGTAAATGCTCTGACACTCAATGAACATGATCAAGAGGATAGAGGAGGGGTCGATCCGAAGAGAATGGTTCCTGCCTCTGAAGCGGTCTCGGCTGGCAAAGATTAGTTTCATCTTCGTGCCAGGGCATGCGGGAGTACAAGGAAATGAGCGGGCTGACAAGCTCGCAGGTGAGGCTACTGTGGAGGGCGGACGCGCCATGGACCAGGCTGACATTCTGAATGCTCTACGAGAAGTGAGACTTTTGCGAGAACCAAGTGATGACTGTGAATCTACAACAATGGCCAGACTGCGAGAGCAGCAAATTAAAAGAGGGGTGGCCAAACAAGAACACTACGCAGGAAGCCAAAGAAGATTGATAAACCAACACAGAACTGGCGTCGTTAGCCGCTACACGCTGCGGGATTTGCTGAGGAGGGGATCCGAGCACTTATGGACTGAATGGTCCGATGTGCAACGAGGATGATCTGTCGACTAACTAACTAAATGTAAATGCAGATCTAACGTTTGGGTGTGAAGTGCTAGGCCTTCACATTTTCTAAGCCATGACTTCATGAAGTGAGGTGGACAGTTCCTTTCCTCGTCACCTTTTCTTGCCAGAATTGCCAGAAAGTGCTGAAAATTATGTGTTGCCCATTTTGTAAGATTGGACTGATCCCAGAGTCGTAAAAGTTGGAAAACATAATCCTGCTACGGCTGGGGATTGACGTGTGCTGTGGTACAATCGGAATGCAGAATCTCTGATGCTCCAGGGGCGGAGTTCAGGCTGACGAAGACTTCTCTTCAATTAACTAAGATAGAGATCAGCATGACCGAATGGATAAGAGCGCTTGCTCTTAAACTTCCACTGTGCTGGTGCCGTGGTATCGTTTTCAGCTCCTGCACGGGTCAGTTGGACTAAAATTGAAGACCTTTCATCATTGATTTGGGGGCGTAAATTACACGTACCTCAAAATTCAGAGTGGCTTCGTCTGATGGTGAGGACATTGATAATAGGGAAAGCTAATCCACACGCAAAAATCAGTGTAGTGTATTAGAAGTAGTAGCAAGTGTATGGACTACGATTGAGTTCAAAGCGACCTAACGCAAAAACAAAATGATCTAAGATAAAAGTCTACAATATGGTAACGGCATGTACAAAACTGAAAGAGACCGCAAAATTGTGTGTCAATAAAGTAAAGAATATTTTTATGTCTTATAGGATATAGGTTTTACATGGCTTGAAAGTGACATGGGCATATGGTGCTAAACCTATATTTTCTACACCAATCGGCACTGTGTGGGTGAAATAATAGTTATCACGCCGGCCGTCTTCACTTTCCAAGATATTTCCTGATACCATCTTAGGGTTCCGTCGCCCGTCGCACTGAGTGAGTGCGTGGCGCGACACTGTGAGCTGTGAATTTCATGTTGAATGCTTTTACATCTGTCCGAGGTTGTTTGTAGCGTGAACTGCTTGTTCGGAACTATGGCGGCGGCTGTTGCTGAATTGACTGGTTTGCCTTTTCGGTTCACGAGTGCATTTTTCAGGAGACTCCTAGGAGTCATCGCTGGAGCTACGGAGTTCGTGCTTTGTGCGGCGCTTTCGGCGGGTCGCCCTGTGGAAAGAGACCGAACCATATGGGATAAAACCCGGGTCAATGAAGTCTTTCAGGTGACTGCCGATTCCATCGACGATGAACTGTATTTTTCGTAGAGGACTTTTGTGTTGGCATTCTGGCGGCGGTATTATGTTCCTGTACGGGCTGTTGGCTTGCCGAGACCATAGACACAGTTAGCAATGCGGACGAAGATGTAGGGACAGATAAATATAATAGAATAAGAATACAAAAGACAAGAGGAGCTTTTACAGCACTACAAAATTAATGGCAGTCAAAAGAAATTAAGCCTGGCAACAAACTTTGAATATTTAATTGTAACGTTAAACCAGTACTACAATATGGATCAGAAACATGGTGAAGAACTAATAGAATTACTAGTAAACTACAAACATTCATGAACTGCTGCCTGCACAGAATAGTGGCACTACAACGGTATGACAGAATCACCAATGTGGGGCTCATGGAGAGAACTATACACAGTCCAGAGAACCAAATAGTGAGGGAAGCTGTTGCGCTGATTGGACATACATTGAAAAAGCCATCTTGAGAAGCGGAAAACTGGACCATAGTGTAACAGCGGGAAAGATCTGTGGAAACAGCGATAGAGGAAGACAGCGAGAGAAGGTTCTTGACAGTTTTATGTGATGTCACGGAGGAGTGTCATCACATAAACTGATACCTGCTTTTTGGAGATTCCAAGATGTGGCAAGCTTGATTCCCCTACGCCAGTCGGCAAGGCACTTGATGATGATGATGAACATAGATTTCAGATGATTTTACGCTGACTGTGTCATCCACGTGTGTCATTCAGTCAACAAACATATGGACATAACCGCTTAACTCCAATATGCGTTTAGAACATGCATGCAGGCTTATTATTTCATCTGTGTCCATAACCTGGAACATTCATCGTAGGAGTGACATTGTGGGAGCATCATCGATCATAGTATTCCACTACCCTCTGTCCTCTTCAACAAGTGTGGAAATACCTCACCCTGTCTTTCCAGAAGTGTCACTGCCTTCTCCTTCTCTATTTGCCCTGGAACTGTCCCCAGGGAGATTACCTGCGAGACTTTGTCAAGACACGTTAGTTAGTTAGTTAGTTAGTTAGTTAGTTAGTTAGTTAGTTAGTTAGTTAGTTAGTTAGTTAGTTAGTTAGTTAGTTAGTTAGTTAGTCAGTCGACAGATCATCCTCGTTGCACATCGAACCATTCAGTCCATAAGTGCTCGGATCCCCTCCTTAGCAAATCCCGCAGCGTGTAGCGGCTAACGACGCCAGTTCTGTGTTGGTTTATCAATCTTCTTTGGCTTCCTGCGTAGTGTTCTTGTTTGGCCATCCCTCTTTTAATTTGCTGCTCCCGCAGTCTGGCCATTGTTGTAGATTCACAGTCATCACTTGGTTCTCGCAAAAGTCTCACTTCTCGTAGAGCATTCAGAATGTCAGCCTGGTCTATGGCGCGTCCGCCCTCCACAGTAGCCTCACCTGCGAGCTTGTCAGCCCGCTCATTTCCTTGTACTCCCGCATGCCCTGGCACGAAGATGAAACTAATCTTTGCCAGCCGAGACCGCTTCAGAGGCAGCAACCATTCTCTTCGGATCGACCCCTCCTCTATCCTTGTCAGAAGTCGGGGTGCCCCACCGGCTAGATGAAAGTATTTTTCACTGGCGAGCAACCCCTAATAGTCAGAAACTGACTAGGGACAAAATCTATATGGCTGAACTATAGATTAGGCCCATGATTATCCAACGTACAGCTCCAAGTGGCTCGTTACAAAATTGAAATGAACTGTGCTGAATATTCGCCAAGGAATGGGAAAGAGAAGGTTAGCTAAGATAGATTTTTACGTCTGAATTAAAGTTTAAGGACAACTATCCTAGTACAGGTTTTTCTCCCTGACTGCTCCTTTCCTTGGTGTGTAAGTGAACCCCCACCAATGTACACACACAACACGTATGCACAATTGGAATTAAAAGATAACGACAGAACTATGAGTTACAATACTACAACATTTATTTACTAATCATAACAATAGACATAGGATGATTGTCAATATGAGGATGATGAAATCATATACATATTGATCTTGATGACAAACATTACGTAACTTTACTTGTTACTTCATCTATCTGGATCTGTGGTCCAGATCCCCACTCTCCAGTAGACTCAACAGAGAAGAAACAGCTTGCCGGTATTCTGACGATCCTGTCAGTCCTGACACTCCTAGTCAGTAGTCTCTAGTCTTGAGATCTATAACATAGGTGCTCCTTGTGAGAGCTGTTCTGAAGTCAGACTTAATCTAAAGGGGAAAAGTCTAGCAGGGGTTTTTATACCTAGCCTAGCAGTAGACACTTATCTCCCAGGAATTCCATTCATAAATTCTTCTTATCTCCTCCTGACGTTAATTGCAATTAACTCCAAGTCTGTCCAGTCATAAAAATTCTTCCTGCATGCACACTAGCCTTCACACCTGTGGGTCTGACAATTATTAGCCCACTGAGTCTTATCAGTGATTTCACACCTTGCGCCTCTAGTCTCTACCAGATGGGGTCAGCCATCGCGGTTGGGCGATTTCCTAGCTATTCTTATCAGGTGTTATGTCAAGGGAACAATTAGGTTCTCATGGTCAACAGCCAGTTTACAACTCTGTTGGTAAACCAGGTTTGCTTGCGTCATGCCTGGTTGGTTTTAATTACTATTCAGTCCCCTGAGTCTGCCCTCCCGTCTGGTTGGATTGATAACCTCTGGGGGTGACCGGTACTGGTGTCAAATTAACTTCCCAAATAGAAAGCCATTCCTGGTGGTTTGTTTACTTGCAGGTTTTGCAAGCTTACGTCAAGACAGTATAGCCTTAAATATAGAGAAAACGGTTTTGTTCGTCTGTTGATCCTCTACATCGCCCATAAAAAGTGAACCGAAAATTGTTCTGGGAAGTAAAGGCTGCCAATTCGTGACAGAGCTTTCCCCTTAAAAAAAAGTTTCTGCCAGAAATCTTTTGTCAAAGCACGCCGTACATCCCAGAATAATGCCTAAGCACTCTCCGTTCTGTATCTGCCTAAAGGTTTCCAATATTCCTTGTGGCAGTGGGTTGTCCTGCATCTGCATAAAGACGTTCCATTTCCATACTCCCAGGATACTTTGGATAGGTCCTTGTACCTGGTTTTCGGCCGGGATTCCATGCAATAGCTTGGTAAAATCCGGTAATTGTCAGGAGGTTGTAATTTTACCCCTCTGGGAAAGATCACAATCAACGGGATTCTTCTACGCCTCTGGGCAGCAATTGTTTTACACCATTCACTCACGTGATTTACTCCTTTCAGCCGAGGATGTACCCGTAGTGAAGGTCTCGCATAAGCTGGCCACAGCAAAGCTTGTCTCCGTGATATTCCTCCATCCTTTATAGATCCTTAACTGATCCATCAATAGCTTCCTTTTGAAAGGAATAATGTTACACATCATGGTCCCATGATATAAATTCAACTGGCGCTTTCCTCCTTCAAAGTCGGGCGTAACAATCGTCCCTCCTCGGTGTCGCGGTTTCTTCCCCTGATATTCAGTTAATGGGCTGAGTTTCTCTGCATTAGAGTTTCGTGTGAAAACCGTGCTAGAAATTGGAAATTTAGTGTAGCCAAGTTGTCCAGCCTTGAGAAATAACATAGTTACTCACAGGCGATAAAGTGGAGTTACTTTTGAATAAAGTATCCACAAATAGCTGATCTACTCCTATCAAATCGACCTGACTGAAGGGTAGATTGAGTCCTAAGAGTGTTGATTCCAAACCACTCTTGACTTCTGTTACTTCAGGTCCCTGTTGCTGGAATTCCCTGATAACTTCAGCTAGTGAGATGATAGGCGTTTCTTCCTCCATCTTGTGCAAAGAATTTTCTTCTTTAGCAACTACAGACAATGTTGTCTGCACAATATCAGAGTCCATATTCTGGCTCATGACAATTCCCTGTGTTTCCTGAGTCTCCGAACTGGTATACTGTGAGATAACAACTGGAAATGTTTCCTGGTCTGGATGTTCCTCTCTGGTCGTGCTTTCATGGGCTAAGTCCAGTTGAGGTAAATCCTGTGGTGGGCTGTCTAAGCAATCCATCACAATAGGTAAATGATTTGAACTGAGATCTAGTGTCTTGTCCTGAGCTGCAGCCTCAAAGATCACAAGGGGTTCCGGGATCATCCTTCATCCCTCTGTCAGTCAAATTTAATCCCACTTCATCCTCTCCTGAGCTGAAGGGAATAATAAAGTCGGTTACCTTTCGATCTCCGACCTCCTTAAAAGATGTCCTCAGGTCATCTTCCTCTTGAGTTTCACCTCTCGTTGAAGTAAAATGAGATTCCTGGGAGTCTTGTACTGGCGGACCAGTTAAATTATCTGAACTGATAATTAGTGATTCTTCCCGCAGTTGCAGTAATGAAATTCACCTGGGATTCAGTTACTTCCATCCTCCCTATTTCAGTCAGATGTAATTCCACTTCGTGATTCTGTGAACAGAAGGGAATGTGAGAATCGGCTAGGTCTCCGCCTGCGACCTCATTAAAGGTTGTCTTCAGTTCCTCTTTCTCTCGAGATTCATTTCTCATAGACGTCAAGTGGTTTTCCTGAAGGTCCTCTACTGTCAAACGACTATTGCCGTGGTGCAAACAGTTATCACGTTTGTGACTGTTTGAAATGCCCTTGGCACGTTTTTTCTTCCCTCTTTTCCGTTTAGGACTGGGTCGAATGAGAACCTGTAGTTCCCGGTCCACTAACTCTGATTCCGCGGTGGGTGGCAAAGATGTCCCTTCCTTCCTGGTTGGGTGAGCATCCATATCTCCTACCTTATGTTCCGCTAGAAAGGTTAGCTTCTCCGCATTGACTGCTTCCATATGCGTTTTCTCCATCTTTACTCCTTCAGTTTTGCTACGCTCTTGTGCTCCAAAGAACTCATCATTTTCTTTAAACATAATTTCTTCTTCTTGGTCCCACCATTCTAACTCAGCTATGATATATGTTTCTAGTTGCTCCCCCTGTAAGCCTTTCTTATGCCCCACCCTCTCGCGGACTCTGAGAAATCTGCGCGCGCCTTCATGTCCTCTTCGAGATTCCGGTAACGTAAGGACATAATTGCTAATGACTATATTCAGGTAAGCTCCTATGTATATATCAAAAATCAGATCTAAGCTAGAAAGACAAGAGTTAACTACTGACAGTCTACGCTATCCAATGTGTATAGTTTAGCCTCAGCAGTGAAAGACAACTGAAAATAATATTCAAGTAGTATCTGGCGACAGCAGTGAAGTAAGTGTGAGAGATATACTACACAGTAATCAACAGTAATATTAACCTAAATAAACATTAAAATGCACTGCATACGTGTCATAATGAACATGGCATATATTAGCATAAAATTGCAAATCAGTCAAGCAGTTAAATCATCAAACACATCAATGTAAATATGATTAAAGTGATCAGTTATCATTAAATGATGAATGATACACTAATTGATAAGAATTAAAATAATTATCAATAAATGATAGATAATGGTAGTTTTCTCATAAGTTCTTATCTGTTATACTTTTGAAAAGTTATATATGTACTCTGTAACTTCCTCAACTAAAATGTAGCTACATTTGATGATAGTCTATTTTGATGATTGAAGATTACAAGAGTTAACTTTTAAAATCGTATGTCTAGGGTCTAGTACCGGAGTCTATTGAAAGCGAGAAGTCCGAATTCAAATTCCAGACGAGAAGCCCAATCTGTCAGAAGTCGGGGTGCCCCACCGGCTAGGATGAAAGTATTTTTCACTGGCGAGCAACCCCTAATAGTCAGAAACTGACTAGGGACAAAATCTATATGGCTGAACTATAGATTAAGCCCATGAATATCCAACGTACAGCTCCAAGTGGCTCGTTACAAAATGAAATGAACTGTGCTGAATATTCGCCAAGGAATGGGAAAGAGAAGGTTAGCTAAGATAGATGTTTAAGTCTAAATATATGAAGTATAGACGACTATCTCAGTACAGGTTTTTCTCCCTGACTGCTCCCTTCCTTGGTGTGTAAGTGAACCCCCACCAATGTACACACACAACACGTATGCACAATTGGAATTAAAATATAACTGACAGAACTATGAGTTACAATACTACAACATTTATTTACTAATCATAATCATAGACATCTGATGATTGTCAATATGAGGATGATGAAATCATATACATATTGATATTGATGACAAACATTACGTAACTTTACTTGTTACTTCATCTATCTGGATCTGTGGTCCAGATCCCCACTCTCCAGTAGACTCAACAAGAAGAAACAGCTTGCCGGTATTCTGACGATCCTGTCAGTCCTGACACTCCTAGTCAGTAGTCTCTAGTCTTGAGATCTATAACATAGGTGCTCCTTGTGAGAGCTGTTCTGAAGTCAGACTTAATCTAAAGGGGAAAAGTCTAGCAGGGGTTTTTATACCTAGCCTAGCAGTAGACACTTATCTCCCAGGAATTCCATTCATAAATTCTTCTTATCTCCTCCTGACGTTAATTGCAATTAACTCCAAGTCTGTCCAGTCATAAAAATTCTTCCTGCATGCACACTAGCCTTCACACCTGTGGGTCTGACAATTATTAGCCCACTGAGTCTTATCAGTGATTTCACACCTTGCGCCTCTAGTCTCTACCAAATGGGGTCAGCCATCGCGGTTGGGCGATTTCCTAGCTATTCTTATCAGGTGTCATGTCAAGGGAACAATTAGGTTCTCATGGTCAACAGCCAGTTTACAACTCTGTTGGTAAACCAGGTTTGCTTGCGTCATGCCTGGTTGGTTTTAATTACTATTCAGTCCCCTGAGTCTGCCCTCCCGTCTGGTTGGATTGATAACCTCTGGGGGTGACCGGTACTGGTGTCAAATTAACTTCCCAAATAGAAAGCCATTCCTGGTGGTTTGTTTACTTGCAGGTTTTGCAAGCTTACGTCAAGACAGTATAGCCTTGAATATAGAGAAAACGGTTTTGTTCGTCTGTTGATCCTCTACATCGCCCATCAAAAGTGAACCGAAAATTGTTCTGGGAAGTAAAGGCTGCCAATTCGTGACAATCCTCTTGATCATGTTCATTGAGTCGCTGAGGAAACAAGCCCTAGTGAATGTCTGTGTCTCGAGCCATGTTATTGCTTTACTTACTGCCATGACTTCCATGGTCAGGCTACTTGTGGTTTCAGTGAAAGCACCAGAGTCCTCCTTCACAATTCTCCCTCCGGCCCGAGCTGTAAAGGCCCATGAGCTTCTCACATGTCGGACGACCGACCCATCTGTATAGATGACCGCGTCACCGTCTAGCGAATTCTCGAAAATCAACGCTTGTACTTCAGCCTCAACAGCAGCCGGATTTTCTTGTCTGCATTTTCTATCTAGTTGGATGCAAACTGAACAGGATGTGCAGAAGTCTGTTGGCACTTGCACCCACTCCTCGCCAGGTTCTAAGTCCTCAAGTGAACACACCTGTTGAAGAATGTCTTCGGCTTGACCCATCCACGACCGTCCTCTTTTTAACCTGCTGCCCTTCACCTTCCTAATTTCACTATGCAGTGGATGTTGTGTGTTTGCGTTAATTCTGAGGTAGGCGCGTGCCCTGCAAACTTGTATTCTCTCTTCAATGGTTGGAAAATCAAGAAGGTAGAGCACCGCCCAAGACACGTGACGTGCTCGAACCAGGCAAACTATCTATGTTTCACTAGAGGCAAATGTGGTTCTTGATTGCCTGCGCGCGTGTTTACTGTGTCTCTAACATGGCTTATTGTTTTGACTATTTGGCTTTCACATCTTAAATAATTACTGATCTTCCCTTTTCGTTGTTCAAATTGTTACTGGCGACATCCAGGCGACATCCCCATCCAGGCAATGGGGACAGTGCTATTGATCTGCCGCTAGTTTCACCTTCACTCACTACAGTGTGTAGATGGGGTGTCCTAGGACACCATGGCAGCGACCACCACCCTTGCAGCATATTGGTGGAGAAAGGCAGAACCAGGCAGCACAAGCTAAAGGTAAAGACGTTCCAGTATGACAGTAAAGGGCAAGATGTGGTGAGTAAAATAAGACGTGACTATCGCAGAATGTTTCAGGGCAGGAAAAAAAGCTGGGAGCAGCCACCATGGTGGAGTTTCGAGGTGGAGAAGGCTTGGGTGGATAAACGTAGTGCTATAAGGAGATGGCAAAATGCCAAGAAGAACAGAGCTGGTCATCCTAGTCCCTGCTTGCACTTAGAAAGAGAGATGCACACAAAAGTAAGCTATTTCAAAAAACTGGTCAAGGTGGTTAAAAGCGAAAAATGGGCAGAGGTGTGTCAAAGAGTAAGCACAGACAAGTCACTGAAATTGTTCTGGCGACTACATAAAAGCATGAGTGGTATAGTCAAGAATAAGAGCATTTCTGACTTCCAAGGTGCTGACCTCATCTGGCAGAGGCTGACGAGGACAAGGGCAAAGCCCTCTTTGAACGCTACCTTGAGCAGAGCAACCAGACAGACATGGGAGGCCGAAATCTGGCCAAGGAGGTCACCTCAGACAGATGCAAGGCCCAGAACACTTCGAATGAAGACACAGTGACAGTGAAAGAAATCAAGGCTGTGCTTCGACGATCAAAAAACAGTGCTCCAGGTCCTGATGGCATAAGATACGACGACATAAATAGGTGTACCGACAATGAGCTAGAGAAACTAGCAGACATGTACAACAACAGTATAGGGAGTGCTAGCATCAAGGAGGGATGGTTACACAGCTATCTGATTCCCTTGTCGAAGCCTGACAAAGACCACACAAAAATTCAGGGATATCGAATTATAACCATGCAGAATACAATAGGCAAGCTGCTGGAGAAGGTAATTGCCAGGAAAATATCAAGACAACAAGAGAGGCAAGGTGTTTTCCCACCTACCCTTGGTGGGTACCGTCCAAAAAGAGAAACCTGGACCAATGCAGCAGTCTTTGCCCATGATGTCTATGAAGGTTTCCACTCAGGCACTGAAACCGTTGCTGCAGCGATTGATCTTGAGGACGCATACAACAGAGTACCACTGGATTTTTTAATGTTTCAGCTTCTTGAACTAAACGTAAGTCCATTCCTCCTTAGTTGGATCGCTGAAGCCCTCTTCCAACGGAAAGTAGTTTTTAGATGTGGCAGTTGGACTTCGGAACCAACAACAATATATCCTGGCCTACCACAGGGATCACCATTATCTCCGGTACTGTTCAACGCCTACACTGTGAGAATCACCAGTGAGCAGATCACTGGACCTGGCAGGACATTGTCATATGCCGATGATGTTTTAGTGTATCGTCAGGGTAAGGATAGAGAGGAGGTTGCTGTGGAACTACAAACCGAACTCAATCGTATAAGTACTTGCTGTGATGAAGCTGGGGCAATGGTCAACCCAACATAGGCAACAGTGACTTGGTTCTCGTTGAATAATCATATTGTCAACACTCCAACACCAACTGTAATGCTGTGTTCAGAGACGGTGGAAAGAACGCAGGCAATGAATTACCTGGGGATACGGTTTGATCGAAGCCTTGCTTATAATGTGCACATAGACCAGGTGATAACAAAGGCCAAGCGGGGTTTGGCAGCGATGCGGGTGATGGCGGCAGCAAACTGTGAGCAGCGCCATCTATGTCTTCTGTACGACGGGCTGGTCATGTCTGTTTTGGAGTATGCAATGGCAATCCTGACTCTCAGCCATAAGCAGATAGAAAGGATGGAAAGGATACAGAATGAAGCTATGCGCATTATTCTTGGATGTACAAGAGATACAGCATGCAGGGCGATGCGCTGCCTTCTTGATTTTCCAACCATTGAAGAGGGAATACAAGGTTGCAGGGCACGCGCCTACCTCAGAATTAACGCAAACACACAACATCCACTGCATAGTGAAATTAGGAAGGTGAAGGGCAGCAGGTTAAAAAGAGGACGGTCGTGGATGGGTCAAGCTGAAGACATTCTTCAACAGGTGTGTTCACTTGAGGACTTAGAACCTGGCGAGGAGTGGGTGCAAGTGCCAACAGACTTCTGCACATCCTTTTCAGTTTGCATCCAACTAGATAGAAAATGCAGACAAGAAAATCCGACTGCTGTTGAGGCTGAAGTACAAGCGTTGATTTTCGAGAATTCGCTAGACGGTGACGCGGTCATCTACACAGATGGGTCGGTCGTCCGACATGTAAGAAGCTCATGGGCCTTTACAGCTCGGGCCGGAGGGAGAATTGTGAAGGGGGACTCTGGTGCTTTCACTGAAACCACACGTAGCCTGACCATGGAAGTCATGGCAGTAAGTAAAGCAATAACATGGCTCGAGACATAGACATTTACTAGGGCTTGTTTCCTTAGCGACTTAATGAACATGATCAAGAGGATAGAGGAGGGGTCGATCCGAAGAGAATGGTTGCTGCCTCTGGAGCGGTCTCGGCTGGCAAAGATTAGTTTCATCTTCGTGCCAGGGCATGCGGGAGTACAAGGAAATGAGCGGGCTGACAAGCTCGCAGGTGAGGCTACTGTGGAGGGCGGACGCGCCATGGACCAGGCTGACATTCTGAATGCTCTACGAGAAGTAAGACTTTTGCGAGAACCAAGTGATGACTGTGAATCTACAGCAATGGCCAGACTGCGAGAGCAGCAAATTAAAAGAGGGGTGGCCAATCAAGAACACTACGCAGGAAGCCAAAGAAGATTGATAAACCAACACAGAACTGGCGTCGTTAGCCGCTATACGCTGCGGGATTTGCTGAGGAGTGGATCCGAGCACTTATGGACTGAATGGTTCGATGTGCAATGAGGATGATCTGTCGACTAACTAACTAACTAAATTGTTACTGGGGTATGCTACATTTTCTTATCTCTCTCTCTCTCTCTCTCTCTCTCTCTCTCTCTCTCTCTCTCTCTCTCTCTCTCTCTCTCTCTCTCTCTCTCTCTGTGTGTGTGTGTGTGCGTGCGTGAGTGCGTGTGTGTCATTGACAGGGAGTCGCAGTAGAGTATTGGTTCGACGCTCACTTGCCCTTCCGGCGGTCATGAACTGAAATTCGCAATGAGGTGGGTTTTACAATTGACCTAGTCTCCCATTTCTAGTCAGCCTAAAATTGGTACCAGGAAATTTCTTGGAAAGTAAAAGCGGCCATGGAAATACTGATTACATCACACTCCCTGTGCCGAGTGGTTCATGAACAAATGGGTCTAGCATTATCTGAGCAGTGCGCCTTCAGACGAGTAACAGTATCCTTTACCTTTACTTACTCTTAATTTCACCCTTGACACGCCTGTTCTGTTTTTACATTACAGCTAGAGAGATTAACGTACTGGAGTCGCTACAGCACCAGACAGAGAATAGATATCTCAGAAGTCGAGGAACAAGAAACACCAAAATCAGAGCCCATAGAAGCACCTAAGCCATATCAAGATGGTAAGAAAGGACTGATAAAGTGCCGTATACGTCATATAGGAACACTTCTCTGTATCCCCATCATGTTGCAGGTCATTGGCAGAGTGTCGCTCTCATCACGGCCGATCTTTCCCAGCTTTCCCTGCTTCGTGCCTTTCATTTCCAATGTGCTCTGAATGTTCTGTGCTTCTTGCTGGTCGATCCCGGCCTCTTTCATCAAGAACCATGCCCTTCATCGTGTTCTCTCCAAGCTTGATATTGTCAAAGTATTTCAGCTTCCGAGACATGGTGCTGCCCATGAACCAGTATTCCTCCATGTTCTGATCTTGTCAGTATTTCACTTCTTCTTCGTCAACGGTATTCTAGTTTTGTTTCTGTATTGCGCTGTATATAATATACTACATAATGAAAACAACAAAGATTCGTGTAAAAGAACACCCTAGATTGCGTCAGAAACAACAAGGTAAATGGTTTGGTCGTATAACTAGGCTACCAACTAAAGGATAGCGCAACAAAACTAACAGGATAGCACAACAAGCAATGATGTACAGAAGAAACGGAAACAGAAGAAGAGGCCGGCCATGAAATCAATGGACAGAGAGAATAATATTAATAGTATCTATGCGAATTACGATATACGAAGCCCATAAACGGACACTCTCCCGCTGTTTATGCTATACTTCGACACCGCAAAGAACAAGGCGAACGAGATGAGATGAAGGAGTCACCGTGGCGAAGTGATCAAGCCGTTTGACTCGGACTCCGAAGGTTGTGGGTTCAATTCCGGGCCGCGTCCTTCGGTTAACGAGTGACATTTTTCGGAGACTCCTGTTGGTCGTCGCTAGAGCTACGGAGTTCGTGCTTTGTGCGGTGCTTTCCGTGCTGAGGAAAGAGACCGAGCCATATGGGATAAAACCCGGTGCAATGAAGTCGACCCAGTCGACTTTTAAGCGACTTTTTTTTAGAGATGAGATTATTTATGTGTGTGTATATATGTATGTGTGTATATATATATATATATATATATATATATATATATATATATATATATATATATATATAACATATAAATAGCTTTTAAGTGGGATTGCTGTTTTAATCCTTTATGGGAGAAATTTGGGAACAGAAGGCAATGACGGATACTAGACCAACAGCAGATTGCAGTATTATGAACTAGCTACTGAAAAACTGAATAAAACTGGAGTTTGTTAAAAATTCAGCCTAAGCTTTGTGCTATGGAGAGGCATAACACCATTTGATAAACTCTCGACCCCACTGGTGTTGCTCCGGTTCATGACATTTGGTTGGTTTAAATCCGTGTCTAGGCTGTCTCATCTTCATGGATACTCTTGATCATGCACTTTCAGATTGTGCAATGTATTCAGCCTTTATCTGTAGGCTGGGAACCGTACAATCATAATTTTAAAAGATCACATTAATCAGTTGAATTTCATAATGTCCTTACAGTCGCATTAGCTTTATGTGTTCGCCTTAAATAAAGAATGTATATTGTTTATTATTGCTGAGAATTAAACCTCGCTTGTGTAATCTTAGATAGGAAGGTTAGTGTAATTGATAAAGGGCTAGGCTGATAATGTTATGAGAGCGGTGGACCAGGGTCCGTGCATTCAGGCCTACAACATGTGATGACCTTATCCCACTAGAGATCCATAGAACATTTCTGCTTCGAAACATGTTTTTCTTTTAACTTATGTTACAAAACGTTTAGAAGAAGTAAACAGAAAAGTATGTTTTTGAAATATGTCTCTCTTATCACAGACTATGATACATTGCCATGGTACAAAAAAGCCTGCCAGTGGATCTGTGGTATTGAGAAGATGACAGAGGAGCACAAGATGACAGACGCTGAGATGCGAGCTATAGAAGAGAAGCAGACATCCATTTATGAAAGCAAGACTGGAAAATGGGTCCTCAATATCAATGCACTCTTTCTGATGACTCTTGCGGCATTTGTTTGGGGGTTATATGCATAAATTAGCAAACATGTTCTACACTGAGTGCAGTATACATGGTTAGTCATGAAATGTTAATTTTCATTATCAACGTCGCAAGTTTGTTTAATAAAGAAGTGTGTGTGTTTATTGCTAGTAAAGATGAAATACTGATAGCACCTGGTCTAATGTCCAGATATTGTATTTTTGTAACTATTAAAATCTGTATTTTAAACCAAAGTGTCTTTTGACAAACGGGTGATATGCTGAAGCCTGAAGTACAACAAAAAGCAGAAGAGGTGTTTTTTTAGATTTTAAAGGGAAGTAAGTCTCCGTGGCCAAAGGTTTGCGAACGCAGTTCCTACTTTTGCATTGAAGTCCCCTATTACGATGTTTATTTCTGAATTTTTACATTTCTTTAAAGCAGACTCAGTGTCATTATAAAATTCCTCTACACTATCTTCACTTGATTCTCCTATTGGGGCATATATAACGTTTATGCTAAAAGGTATGCCGCTTAATTTAACTAGTAGAACTCTGTCTGACACCGCCCAATATCCTTGAACAAATTTTGATGTTTACCGATCCAAGATAATTGCTACCCCTCTCTGTCGATCTTCTCCTCCAGAATAAATAATCTTACAATCTTCATCTATCTTAATGCCTGCTCCTGTCCATCTCGTTTCGCACATCCCTAAAATATTAATTTTCTCTCTTTCTATTTCTTGTTTGATGTTATCTAATTTTTCGTCGTCAGTTTAACGTCCTAATATTCCATGTTGCTAATTTTAATGTCTCTGTCCTTGTCTTGCAGTGATCTGTAGTAATGGCAAACTACTGAACGTTAAAAAAAGACTTGCCTAGTACATCAACAGCAGCTGGAAAATGCTGGTGTTGACTGCAACGTCCTGCAAGGGATATACAACATTTTTTTTTAAAAAGTAGATTAACTTACTATACACTGGAACATGATTCTCTACTCTTTTAGGGGCTAACGTCTTTCTCCGTAATCCCGTATATCCTCGTGAGTAACGTAACCTGTGCGAGAATCGGTAGCGGTTCTCCCGCGTTGGTAACTTACGGGGTATGTGAGCCGGTCGCTCAGAAAGCAATGG
The DNA here is from genome assembly GCA_014155875.1 of Cepaea nemoralis. Classification (NCBI taxonomy): domain Eukaryota; kingdom Metazoa; phylum Mollusca; class Gastropoda; order Stylommatophora; family Helicidae; genus Cepaea; species Cepaea nemoralis. Next base: position 57,680 of record JACEFZ010001804.1, read on the forward strand.
CAAACTACTGAGCGTAATCTTGCCTAGTACATCAACAGCAGCTGAAAAATGCTGATGTTGACTGTAACGTCCCGTAAGGGATATGCAAACAACAAAAAATAGAATTAAAGTACATGAAAATACATATTATGAATATGTTTCAAACGGTCATCTGCAAGCTCAGTTTGGATATTGAAAAAGAAATTACAACTTACTTTTGCAGATTGAGAAGGTATGCAGAAATGCGACTTTATTTACTTCAAATTCTTTCTTTATAAGTATATGAAAACAATACATTTAGATTAATTTGTCACTGTGTTTTCATACATGTCACATTCCGGGGTGGACAGAAAGGAAACAACACGTTTAGATTAATCTGTCACTCAGTATTTTCATACACTTTTGCATCTGGGGGAAACCGCCAGCCCTAAAAAAAAAAATATGGTATGGATAGTTTAAAAGAAATTGAATTAATAGTTACACATAAAGGTTAAACAAAATTAGTTGCATATCCTCTACAGGATGTTTCAGTCAACACCAGCATTTGTTGCTGTTGTGATCTCTTGGCAAGTTTACATTCAATAGTTTGCCACTGCTTTCTGAACGACCAGTACCCATACCATTTTGTAAAAATGCCAACGCAAGGCGGTCTGCTAAATCGCCCGCAGCTGTGTTTCGAACGCGGGTATGCGGGATTACGAACTGCATCCGTAACTCCTTCGCCACGAAGCCTACATCCCTTCGCCACGGAGCCGGCATCTCTTCGCCACGGAGCAGGCACACATAAAGGTACAAAACAAATCAACAAGGCAAACCAAAATACGGTGTGGACAGAAGTAAACGTCCCTCTTGCATGCTATCAGATACATGGGACATATGGTCATCGACATAACCAGGCGCTCTATCAACTGATGTAGACGTTCATGTCTCTCCACAGATTTCGGTTCCTAGTGTTCTGGGTCAACTCTGCTGGTGATAGTCCTACATGCCACTGTCTCAGTCCGTCCAGCAATATCTCTCTAGGTCTGCCTCTGCCACTCTTTCTATTGATTTGACCAAAGAATGTTTGTCTTTTTTCGTATACAGTGTAAAACGCTTAAGGTGATCTCGGATATTGGCGAATTCATGTTGTGGAGAACAATCGTGTAATTCATTCATTCATTCAGTTAGCATGTCCTTTGCAGAACCTCGCTTCCATAACAACCTTCCGGAAAACTTCTCGATCATAAGCAAGATGTCCCGAGTCCGATACACCCATCTGGCGATCATCCGCCACATCCTGTACCCATCTTCTCTTTGGCCTTCCTCTCCCTCTCTTCCCAGGCATATTCCCCTCCATTATTGTTCTCTCCAAACTTTCGTGACGTTTCAAGTGACCAAAATATTTCAATTTTCTTTGTTTTATCGTCTTTAATAGCCAGCCTTCTTCAATATTCAACTCTTGAAGTATGGATGCATTTGTTCTTTTCTTTACCCAAGATATTCTTATAACTCGTCTATGACATTTATATTCAAAGGCATTTATGGGCTGTTCAGCTTGTTCAGTAATTGCCCGGGTCTCACAGGCGTATGTTGCAATGGGAAAGATGCATTCTCTTAAAAATCAAATTTTTGTAGTTCTGTCTGTCCCATTCCATAATTTATTCAGTTGTTTTAGTCTTTGAAGAGCAATTGATAGTCGTCGGCGTTTAATTAATAGTGTATGTGTACGTTGTAAATACATTACTAAATGCTTGAACTCTTTTAAGAGGAATTTCTGATAAGAAGAACTTGGGTCCCGGGTTGGTTCGCCTTATCAAGTATGCAATGTAGCTGTGTCGCGTAACGTATACTACTAGGATGGAATTGGATCAAAGTAGATACTAAATAGACTTCTACGAATAGAGAATCTAACCACTGCTGAAGAAGCGATCAAATGGCTCGCAGTTCTAGAAGAATGATTAACAAAGTCCCAGAAATGGATCACTACTTCTAAACAGTGCCAGGCGGAAAGTTATGACGACTAACTGTACTAACCCACGAAGACAGTATGTCAAGTTATTCCTGCTAACGCGCCTGGATGAATAATGAGCCCCCACTGCCTAATGTATTCTCACACAACAGGAGATAAGACAGAATGATACGTATAGATGTAGTCCTTTCACTCGTCACACAATCTGATGATGCTAATTCTAAAATGACAGATGCAGTTGTTAAAAGTACAAATATAACATAACGTTTAATCCTAAAGAACACTACGTGAGCCCCACTGGGAACTCACTGACACATAAGAGATACGCAGATCCCTGAAATTTCTACAAGATAATGTTCAGCTAGAGGATATAATCATAGACTCTTAGCCGATAGCAGACAAATTTGGTGATTGCTGTGCAGTGGCAAACGGGTGGGTAGCCACTCATCTGATAATCCTTAGCCTCCTGGATGGTAAGCTGTCAGTGCTGACTGGATCGTGGTATGGACTCCACTCTCTGCTGCATCAAGTGAGTGGTTCGTAGCTCAATCACCGGTCGTGACTACGGCTACAGATTATCAGGGTGCAGGCTCTGTGAATGACAGTGAGAAGGAGTGAATAATCCTTCAAGACAGAATTGTAAATTCTTTTGGCCATGTCCTGCATGGCATGCTTGTCTCATAAATTTTCATAGCATGTATTATCTAAATTTACACATTTTGATTCCTTATCTGAAATCTACAACAGCACACTGATCTAATGGAAACAGCACACAAATGATATCCTATTCTCTCTGCTGACATTTAGATCAAACATGTACAATCACAATGCTCTACTTCAAAGACCACATTCCAAATATATATTCTAAGTCATGATTAATCATGGAAACATGAACCACAATTCACATAATGACTTAACAGTACATATAGGATGACTTCAATGGAATGGAACTCAGACGCCACAACTCCGACGTCACATATACATTAACAAACCATTAAATCGATGAAACACCACACATCATTTTCCAAGTATGGAAACACACAAACTACACTCCACACGATGAATTAACATCACATGATGAATTCCATAGAATGAAATGAAATCACACACAACAACTATAACTTCACGATGTACACGAGTGAACCATTAAAATCAATGAAACACCCCAAGTTCACTTAAAGAGTTATGAGTTGTACTACTAGCAAGTCTTCCTTATATTAATTAAAACATAATTAATTATCTAGAAGATTTCTTAGCTAGGTTTAAGATTATTTTCACTATACACAAGAACAATATTAGGAGTTGGAGAATTCCCCCAAGGTTTGAACTTTGTTAAGTGGGCCATCTTGGACCACATGGTAGTAATCTGACTATGGGCAAGATAGAGATTAATAAAGAATAATTAATTGTAACTTATTCACTCTCTGAACTAATTCCTTCAACTAATAAGTATATTATCTAGAGAAATACGCTAGTTCCGAAGTTAAGCACATAATTAATTTATCTTAACTCTAATCGTCTACTGACTAACTCAGGTGTCCTTCCGCAGGCGGATACCTAATTTCGAGAATCACGTAATGTAATTTATCCATGTTTTTAATGCCACATGTGACGAGCTTTGCGTTTTACCCTTGTCGGCAAGCCACATGGCACAAACATGGTCCTAATTCTAATATTAGTTAACTAACACTAGTTTTAATTAATAGTATCTATTATCGATCGGCATGGCCTTTAGATTTCCGGCAGATTGACACACAGAAAAATATTTAACAAAATTATTATTAACTCACCCTGCAACTAGATTTTGACTGGCCTATCGGGAGTGGAGACTATCATTGGCTTTTCTATGTTTTAGAGGGTTTTTCGGCTTAACAAGAGCCAGCAATAAAATATGTTTAAACACAGACAGGTGTTCAATTTTAGCCAATTGACGTGATAGTAGCTCCTTGCTCCCTCCAGGTTGCTATCAGAAAATGGCAGAAGTTAGGGTGCTACCGGAAGTTAACTTCTCATCCAGGAGAGTTCCCTTCCTGTGGCCAAATTATTATTCACAGCCAAACCTGAATATAAAATTCAGCCTGACTTGATTTCTTGGCTTGTAAACGAACTCTACCCTACATCTACTTCTAACTATAAGAAGAAATAGTATTTAACTCTCTCTATAGTTTTATGTATATAAATACACTAACCAAAGACGATTTTATCTAATATTTGAAAATATAGATAAAAATAACAATTACTACAGGATACATAGAGGGGTTTACTGAGGGCTATCTCCATCTAATAACAAAACGATCTGAGAGGTGGGCCAACCTGTCACAAATGCCCACGGTTCAAAAAAAGTTGGAGAAACAACTTTTTCTCCAGCCCGAACTCTCATATAGCTTTGTCAGCCCTTACTCTGACGTTTATGGGTCATTTGGACAGGTCCCCCTCTTCATCAATAGCACAATGTCTATTCAAAATTCTCAGACTCTTCGTTTCTAAGACACCTTCTAAGAAACCTCCTCCCTTGATGTCGCTTCCATGGAAATCTTCTCTGGAAACTTTGCTTTCGTTGGTTGGGGTGTCCTTCGTCTGTCACTGATAAAGGTCCTACAATTCCAACATCTCTCCTTCGACCCAATTGGTCTTGATCCCTATACTTCATGCGCGTCGTCCTTACTTTCCCTTTAGACGTCTCTAAGTTGGGATCGTGTTCAGCCGCGTCATCTTCCTCACATCTGTCGGGGTTGTCTTCCCATCTGGATTGATCCCCTTTGGATCCATTATCAACCACAGCCAGGGTCATAATATGAACTGGTGGGTTCGTGTTGTTTTCAAAATGTCTTTTGAGTAAATTCACGTGGAAGACTGTAGTTTTCCCGCGAATAGAAACTGAGTACTTGTTGCTGGAAACCTTTTCTTTAATCATGAATGGTCCTTGCCAAGCAATTTCTAACTTATTATCCCCCTTGGTTAATAAGACTAGCACTTTATCTCCTACCTCTAGAGACTGGTTTCTAATAGGTTTATTATAGAAGGAAGCCTGTTGCTTTCTGGCACGACGGAGAGTGGAGTTAGCTAATTTCCATCCCGTGTGCAGTTTCTGTTTCAGTTCCTCTACATACTGTGAAGACTTGACGACACTCTCATCTGTTCCTTCATCAGTCCAGGTTCTCAAAAGAGCCTCAAGCGGTCCTTTAATTGGTCGTCCAAACAATAGTGTAGCAGGTGGAAGACCGGTGGCGACATGTGGTACTTCTCGATAGGCAAACATTGCTGCTGATAAGTACGTGTCCCAACTATCTGGTTTCTCCTGGACTAACTTGTTCACGATCGATTTGAGAGTCCCTGTATATTTGATCACAAGTCGCTTATTCTCTGTGAGACTAAAACCTGTGTTGACATGTTGCCTCCTGAAGATGTCGGAGATTTCTCCCCTTAACTTCTCATTCAATGGTGACCCACTATCACTTACAATAAGAATAGGGAATCCTACTCTGGTGAATATTTCTAGGAGAGCCTCTGCTACCCTAGTTGCATTGATGGAGGGCAGTACAGTAGCTTCAGCCCACATTGTACCTGTATCTACTACAGTTAAAATATAAGTATTTTTCTTCTTAGAAGTGGGCAGTGGACCAATAATGTCTATAGCTACTCGCTCAAAAGGAGTGTTCAAAACTAACCCTTCCCCTATGGAAACAGGAGTAGACCACTGCTTGGGGGAGCCATGTTGACACTCCGGACAAGACTGGACGTATCTTCGTATGTCAGCAGTCATTCCCGGCCAAAAATAATGACAAGAAATACGCTGGGTAGTAACTCCTACAGTCATATGTCCACTGAAGGATATGGTATGTCCCATATGCAATATCTGATTACGATATTGTTTCGGCACGACAAGTTGCCCGTGTTCGGTACCCATAGTTCCTGCCCTATGGTACAACAACTTGTCCTTTAAATAGAAATTTCCAGCTGCTGGAGGATTTCTACCTTTTGGCAGTTTGCCAAAACAAGATGCTAAAGTCGGACATTCATTTTGTGCAGCCCTAATCTCCCGAGGTAGAGGGTTGATTGAGAGTAGAGGTTCATGTGACTGTGGAACCTGACTCCGGGTCTCCACTGCTGCCATTATCATTGGTGATGATGGTTCTCCTAAATATACATACTTACGACCAAGCATGAAAGGATATACTGGATCATCGATCACTGCAGCTGAAATGAGTCCAGTGACATACTTAGATGTCACATGTACTTTGGCTATCTTAGCTATTATAGTTGGAGAGCTCCTGGTAGCCCCTTTAACTACAACTGTTTGCTTTGTTAACTGTGATGGTTTCACTAACTGCTTAGCTATTATTGCATCACACTGGAGTCCACTGTCATAGAGACATAGTACTGGACTACCGTTAACCAGAATAGTTTCAACTGTGGGTGGCCTAGTTCCATTACTAGAACATATGCTCTGTTGGGTACTTGCCCCCGTAATCATACACGCAGCATACTGGGTAGGGGGATTATTTCTGCACACGCTCGTGTGGTGATCATTACTTTTGCAGTTCTTGCAGTAAGGTTTACCCCATCCACTATTGGTTGCTGGTGCTTTTTGTTTTTGTGAACCAGGATTTTGGTGCGGACCCCCAGTGTGCCCTCTGGTGTCCTTACCGTAAGAGTTGTTCTGCTGAAAACCCTTATTCTGTGTTGCAGGAGTATTTTGAGCAGTAGAAGAATTACAAGATTTAGTGGCAGCTACTTCGCCATGGGCAGTTAAATATCGTTCGGCTAGTGAGATAACCTCCTCTAGCCGAGCACCACCATTCTCTGCAATAAAGGTTTGTAGCTGTTTTGGAAGAACATCTTTAAATTGCTCAACAAGTATTAGTTCCGCCAGCCCGTCATAAGTAGCATCCAAATCACTCAGTTCTACCCACTTGTTAAAATAAGTGTGTAACCGTGAGGCGAACTGAGGAAATGATTCTCCTTGTGACCGTTTGGCTGTACGGAACTTCAACCTGTAGGCACTAGAAGTTAACTGATATCGTTTCAAGAGAGCATTTTTGAGTGTGACAAAGTCCTTCTCAAGACCTGGAGGGAGTTTTGCAAACACGTCATACGCTGGACCGCGAAGTGCTTGGGAGAGTTTAATATTAAATTTATCCTTAGGCAGATTGTAGGCTTCACACATTAACACAAATTTGTCAAGATATTCATCCATCTGATCCTCCTTCGGGTCGAAGTGGGCCAGTGGAAAACTCATTGCTCCTGGAGTAATATGTTGTCCTGAGGAAATGTCTTGACTGTCAGTTGGAGAGCTGGCACTGCTAAATCTGGAGGCATCAGGATTTTGTAGTTCTAATCTCCTCAGTTCTAACTCGTGCTGTCTTAACTGCTCAGCTAATTTCAAGTCCTTGTCCAGTTCTGCTTGCTTCAACTGGTTGTCCAATTCAGCTTGTTTCAACTGGTTGTCCAATTCAGCTTGTCGCATCTTCTCTCTGGATTCAATTTCCGCCATCTGGATTTGTAATTTAATTCTTTCCTCTCGTTCTTCCTTCTCTCTCTCCTTGATGATGTCCCTTTGTTCTCGGCGCCACTCTCTTCCTTCTTCTATTACATATTTGTTCAACTCTACACCCTCATAACCTAACAATGTTCCTTGTTCTCGCAGTTCCTCCTTAGTAGGTGGCTTTTCAGAAGACATGTTAGTTATGTAATAAGATATCTGTTGATACACCTGAATAACTCACTCACTTAATCAAGAATGTGTTTGTCGCAAAGATTCACAAATATCTTCAATGACAAGCATACAAAATGTGACACATTGACACAACACTTACCCGTTTGCCAGCAATTCACCTTTGCCCTAACTTATGTTAACTTATATCTATTCTCATGTTAATCCTATGTTATAAGTATATATATATTAACTAGTATGATTAGTAGCTATCTCTATTTAGTGACTGAAAGTTAGAAATATCTATGAAGTTGGATACTCGACTGAACCCAACAATCTATAGGATTGTCATGCCCGGACCGAGCCACCAGTGTCGCGTAACGTATACTACTAGGATGGAATTGGATCCAAGTAGATACTAAATAGACTTCTACGAATAGAGAATCTAACCACTGTTGAAGAAGCGATCAAATGGCTCGCAATTCTAGAAGAATGATTATCAAAGTCCCAGAATGGATCACTACTTCTAAACAGTGCCAGGCGGAAAGTTATGACGACTAACTGTACTAACACACGAAGACAGTATGTCAAGTTATTCCTGCTAACGTGCCTGGAAGAATAATGAGCCCCCACTGCCTAATGTATTCTCACACAACAGGAGATAAGACAGAATGATACGTATAGATGTAGTCCTTTCACTCGTCACACAATCTGATGATGCTAATTCTAAAATGACAGACGCAGTTGTTAAAAGTACAAATATAACATAACGTTTAATCCTAAAGAACACTACGTGAGCCCCACTGGGAACTCACTGACACATAAGAGATACGCAGATCCCTGAAATTTCTACAAGATAATGTTCAGCTAGAGGATATAATCATAGACTCTTAGCCGATAGCAGACAAATTTGGTGATTGCTGTGCAGTGGCAAACGGGTGGGTAGCCACTCATCTGATAATCCTTAGCCTCCTGGATGGTAAGCTGTCAGTGCTGACTGGATCGTGGTATGGACTCCACTCTCTGCTGCATCAAGTGAGTGGTTCGTAGCTCAATCACCGGTCGTGACTACGGCTACAGATGATCAGGGTGCAGGCTCTGTGAATGACAGTGAGAAGGAGTGAATAATCCTTCAAGACAGAATTGTAAATTCTTTTGGCCATGTCCTGCATGGCATGCTTGTCTCATAAATTTTCATAGCATGTATTATCTAAATTTACACATTTTGATTCCTTATCTGAAATCTACAACAGCACACTGATCTAATGGAAACAGCACACAAATGATATCCTATTCTCTCTGCTGACATTTAGATCAAACATGTACAATCACAATGCTCTACTTCAAAGACCACATTCCAAATATATATTCTAAGTCATGATTAATCATGGAAACATGAACCACAATTCACATAATGACTTAACAGTACATATAGGATGACTTCAATGGAATGGAACTCAGACGCCACAACTCCGACGTCACATATACATTAACAAACCATTAAATCGATGAAACACCACACATCATTTTCCAAGTATGGAAACACACAAACTACACTCCACACGATGAATTAACATCACATGATGAATTCCATAGAATGAAATGAAATCACACACAACAACTATAACTTCACGATGTACACGAGTGAACCATTAAAATCAATGAAACACCCCAAGTTCACTTAAAGGAGTTATGAGTTGTACTACTAGCAAGTCTTCCTTATATTAATTAAGACATAATTAATTATCTAGAAGATTTCTTAGCTAGGTTTAAGATTATTTTCACTATATACAAGAACAATATTAGGGTTGGAGAATTCCCCCAAGGTTTGAACTTTGTTAAGTGGGCCATATTGGACCACATGGTAGTAATCTGACTATGGGCAAGATAAGAGATTAATAAAGAATAATTAATTGTAACTTATTCACTCTCTGAACTAATTCCTTCAACTAATAAGTATTTTATCTAGAGAAATACGCTAGTTCCGTAGTTAAGCACATAATTAATTTATCTTAACTCTAATCGTCTACTGACTAACTCAGGTGTCCTTCCGCAGGTGGATACCTAATTTCGAGAATCACGTAATGTAATTTATCCATGTTTCTAATGCCACATGTGACGAGCTTTGCGTTTTACCCTTGTCGGCAAGCCACATGGCACAAACATGGTCCTAATTCTAATATTAGTTAACTAACACTAGTTTTAATTAATAGTATCTATTATCGATCGGCATGGCCTTTAGATTTGCCGGCAGATTGACACACAGAAAAATATTTAACAAAATTATTATTAACTCACCCTGCAACTAGATTTTGACTGGCCTATCGGGAGTGGAGACTATCATTGGCTTTTCTATGTTTTAGAGGGTTTTTCGGCTTAACAAGAGCCAGCAATAAAATATGTTTAAACACAGACAGATGTTCAATTTTGGCCAATTGACGTGATAGTAGCTCCTTGCTCCCTCCAGGTTGCTATCAGAAATGGCAGAAGTTAGGGTGCTACCGGAAGTTAACTTCTCATCCAGGAGAGTTCCCTTCCTGTGGCCAAATTATTATTCACAGCCAAACCTGGATATAACATTCAGCCTGACTTGATTTCTTGGCTTGTAAACGAACTCTACCCTACATCTACTTCTAACTATAAGAAGAAATAGTATTTAACTCTCTCTATAGTTGTCTGTATATAAATACACTAACCAAAGACGATTTTATCTAATATTTGAAAATATAGATAAAAAATAAAAATTACTACAGGATACATAGAGGGGTTTACTGAGGGCTATCTCCATCTAATAACAAAACGATCTGAGAGGTGGGCCAACCTGTCACAAGCTGTATATAATGCTCTATTTACATTAGGCAATCATGTTTAGTTTGGCAGTCCTAGGTATGCCAATATTCCTGCCATATGGTGCTGCTTCCATATTATTCTAGACCAATCGTCACTCGACATGTGAGGCCGGCCACCTCTACTTCCCAAGACAGCTCCTGGTACCCAGGTAGGCTGGATCAACCCGGGAGCCCAGGTCAATTTTTAAACACCGCCCTGATACGGATTCGAACTATAACCTCCGGGCCAACAGGCGAGCATTCAACCACTGTGCTATCAGGTCGACTCAGTGTCATATGGCTACCAGGAATTATCTTGGGAAAGTGAAGGTCGCCGGTGTGATATGGATAATATCACCCTTCGAGTGTCGATGGTCTATAAAACTGAGTTCTGGCACCAATGTCCATGAGCTGCAGTAGCGTAGTGGCTGGTCGCTCGTCTACTGAACTACTGGTCTTGGGTTCGAATCAGCACCGGGGTGGATTTTTAAAACTCACCTGGGCTCCCAGACTGACCCAGTCTAAGATGGGCACCAGAAAATGTCTTGGGAAGTAAAGGCAGGCGACGTGATACTGACCACAACACCTGCCGAGTCCGATTGGTCATTGAAAGCAAGGGTCTAACAATGTATGGCTAATACGCCTTAAGGCCTGTAAACGGGTTCTTTACTTAAACATAATTTAAAGGACTTTTTTTTTCTGGAGGCGTCTTGCTGACAGGTGTCCAATATTTCTGACACTACTATTCCCTTAAGAACATCTTCCAATGCTTCCCTCCTGATCTTCTTGTCTTTCGTTTGTCTTCACTTTGCAAGTTGTATAATTAAATGTTAGTGTTTTCTTTCGCATAACATATATGTTGAACATAATACTTCATGTCAGAATCCACACGGCTGCACTCAAACATTCCGATACATGCTCCGTCCCTCTCTGCAAAAGCCACAGAAGAGTTTCCACGCTGATTATTCCAGTAGCGATTTGATTAAAAGTGCCCCTGGCTTTTCCTCTACGCATTGAGTATCGTCCAGATCCTCTACTCACTCCCTTCTGATAAAAGTCTTCCCATATCTGGATAGTCAGTCTGTTCATTTTCATCTCCATCCTATCCCATAGAGACTTCACATCACTTCTGTTGTAAAGTAGCTCTCCACCCAGAAGGACGTCGTCAGTCAATCTATTTGTCTCTTCATTTCCCTGCACACCTAGATGCCCTGATAAGAAAATCGACTAAAAACTTGCAATCTCCGCCCTGCCAAGCTGTTAGCCACTCAAACCCGAACATGCTAGTTTCCACTTTCCGAAGCATACTCCGTGAGTCCTTTACAAACATAATACGTCTGGTTGTCCTGTCCTCCAACCACGGAAGGTTACTGTCACAGTCTCGACTTCCAGTCACACGCCAAACGTAGGAGCATATTCCAAACTCCAATTTATCAAACAGTATCTATTTGTCTTTGCAATAAATGTCAATAAAAGTTGGTTAGTTAGTTAGTTAGTTAGTTAGTTAGTTAGTTAGTTAGTTAGTTAGTCGCGGTTCCAACTTCACGGCAATGGGTCGTCCCCATTATACTCCGTTCCTGTGCCAGTAAATATCACACGAAATGCTCCACACGGCCCTATGCAAAAAGTGGAACAGACAGGAGTCTCGACAACCCAACAGCCCGCACAGGTACACTGTGCATAACGCCGCCGTCAGAATGCTAACACAAAAGTCCCCCACGGAAAATACAGTTCAACGTCGATGGAAGCGGCAGTCACTAGAAAACCAGCAGCCACACATTACTGCATTAAAAATAGAGAGGATCGACTTCATTGCCCCGGGATTTATCCCATATGACTCCGTCCCTTTCGGCAGGGCGACCCGCTGAAAGCATCGCACAAAGCACGAACACCGTTGCTCCAGCGACGACCCCCAGGAGTCTCCGAGAAAAATGCACTCGTGAACCGAAAGGGCAATCCAGTCAATTCCAAGCAACAGGCCGACCGCCATCGTTCGGAACATGAAGTTGACGCTTCAATGAATGGGATCTGTCTAGAGGAAGCAAATTGTACACAAATGCATGCTGAAGCCGGACATGCTGAGCTTTGACGTGTATAATTAGATGTGGCGCACTCCCCTCAAAAGAGGGACGAAGAAGAGGAATAAGAGGAGTCTGAAGCATTCTTCTAACAAATATGAATTGGAAACAAATAGGTATATTAAGCTCCTATGTATATATACCTATACCCTATACCTATTTGTTTCCAATTCATATTGTTATATCCTGCTGCAGCCGCTGCTTTTTCTTTCTGTTCTAAAAAATAGTTCTGAAGTGAAACTAAATAAAAAGTCAGTATAACCCGGAAGTACAACGGCTCGGGTGAAATCTCGCGTGGGTTCTTTGCTTAGAGACGGCAATATTTTCTTCAACATGGATTGTTAACAGGATGGATTTATGGCACACAGATGATGTCACAGAAGACGCTAAATATGCATTTCTCCTCGGTAGTGCCTTAAGAAACGATGACCTGGAACAACTTTTCATAGTATATGATAATTTAATACCCGATGACATTTCGCAGACAAGGGTAAGAAATTATGAAACTGTTGAATTTGTCTTTTGAATTGGTCATTCAAAGTTCTCGTTCAACAATTCATGGACATGCCAGTCCAGTGACACTCCCACTGCCGATAGTTGACATAGTAAATAAACCAGAAGACAGACTAGCAGAGTACAGCAATTTCGTATACAGTTTACCTATCTACAGCCTAGACCATTCCTATTTGAAAGTAAAGACTAGATTATGACACATATATATATTATATTAAATATTTTATTTATTTATAATTTTCTACCAAGCTGTGTGTGTCACTACACTACACTTTTTCTACCAAGCTGTGTCAATACATGACTATGATTGCAGAGCAGCATACCTTGAATCCGACGCGCCTGAGACAATAGTAACTCAAGCCAGTGTAATGATACTATTGACACAGTGACCACAGGATATTGTTGAAAACATTTCAAATTGCTGTATGAAAACAGTATTGCAGCTTGCCAAAAACTCAAAAACAAATATACCCCTAACAGTGCTTTATGCGATAATATATATTTATATTACAATGTAGTAATACGAGTATGAATAGTCTAAACGAAATGTGTAGGGAACATAACATAAAAATTAGCACAAGTAAAACAGAAGTATTGACTATAACAGTATAACTAAAGAAGAAAAAGCAACAACGATTTCACCTAAACGAACATCCCTTGAAACAAGTAAAGAGTTTCAAGTACCTAGGAAGTATAATAATTAATATCATTACATGGCAAATCAGAAGATGAGATGGAACATAGATGCAATAAGGCAAACCAACTAATTGGACAAATGGCACCAATACTAAAGAACAAACATGTATCAATAACTACTAAGAAAGCACTTTACAACACAATCTTCCTACCAACTCTATGTTACCAATGCCAAACCTGGACAAGGACAGAGAAAGAGAAAAGAAAAATCACAACAACAGAAATGAGATTCCTGAGAAGAATACTCAATGTATCAAGAAGAAATAAGATAAGAAATGAAGAAATCAGGACTAAAGTTGGGGTTATAGCTGCACTAGATTTTTATTAGAAGACAGCAAGATGAAAAACATTCTGACTAAGAAAAAGATGTAAATTAAAATGAGAAAAAGAGTGTTGAGGGGATACATAGAGCCTGTTCTTTTGTATGGATGTGAAACTTGGACAATGAGCAGTCAAGCTGAAAAATATCTGATGGCTGCAGAAATGTGGTTTCTGAGGAAAATGCAAAGAATACCATGGGCAGACAGAAAAACCAATGACCAAGTACTACAAGAGACAAATGAAAATCGTAAATTAATTAAAGAAATTAGACGTAGACAGTCAAAAATTTGTGGACATGTTATGAGAAGAAATGGATTAGAGAACTTAGTGACAACTGGCAAGATCGAAGGGAACAGACCAAGGGGAAGACCGAGAGAAAAATACCTGGATGGCTTGGCCACATGGCATGGTCGAGACAGGAACACTGACCTGATCCATGGCTCTGGTGATCGAGTGAAATGGCGATGAAATGGCATGATTTTGACTTTCTATGCAATATTATGTTCAGTAGTTTGCCATTGCTTTCTACTTACCAATAAAAAGCTGTCAGTTGCTATGAGACAGAGTTATATAAAACCTATACAACTGCATGCATGTGAAACATGGACAGTAAGCACCTTCATGCCCAAGGTTCAAGGATCAGTCAAAGCTTAGCGGCTTTAGAATCATCATCCTTCAAAATACATTTGGGAAGGTTCTAGAGAAGATAGTCGCTGTCAAGCTGCAAGAGTTTTTGGAAAGCGGGAAGCTTCTTCCAAGAGGCCTGGGGAGCTACAGGCCAGGAAAAGTTACCTGGTCAAATGCAGCCACTTTTGCCTTTGACGTTTATGAGGGGTTCCAGAGTAGACAAGAAACGATGGCGGCAGCGCTCGATCTCGAGGATGCGTACAATAGAGTTTGATATGATATTTTGATGACCGCACTGATGGAGAAGGGGGTCAATCCCTGGTTGGTGAACTGGATAGCAGCCGTCCTGCACTCTCGTCGGGTTGCTCTCCGTCTGGGTGCATGGACCTCAGAGCCACATATTTTAACCCCGGGACTGCCACAGGGATCTGCAGTCTCACCGGTGCTCTTTAATGTGTATACGAGCAAGATTGCAAACCTAGAAGCACCAGGGGTTGGAAGAATACTAACATTTGCAGATGATATTCTTGCATATAGGCAGGGGAGAGATAGGGAGCAAACAGCCCAGGAGCTACAGGCAACAGTAGATAAAGTGATTAACTGGTGCACAGAAATGAGTGCTGTTATCCACCTGGAAAAGGCGGCTGTTTTGTGGTGCTCTCTGGACAACAGGATTGTAAGAGCTGATGTGCCAAGCCTCGCGATAGATGGTAGAAATGTCAGCAGAGAGAACAAACTGAAGTATCTGCGGATCACATTTGACAGGAGCCTATCCTTCAAGGACCATGTGGAGATGGTTGTGACAAAAACCTTAAAACTATGGCTGCAATGGACACAGAGCAGAGAATGCTTTTCACACTATACCAGAACTTGATCCTCTCAGTAATTGATTATGGATTAGGTCTGCTCACTGTCTCAGAGAGTCAGCTGGTGAAGTTAGAGCGCATACAGAACGAAGCTATACGGATCATTCTGGGATGCACTAGAGACACCCCAGTAGTGTGTATGCGTTACATTCTTGGTCTGCCGAGTGTTGCTGGTAGGCTCAAGGTGATGCAGGCGAAGGCATACCTCAGAGTAGCTGCAGACACAGACCACCCACTGCATGAGGCGCTGGACGCAGTTAAGGGTCAGCGACTGATAAGAGGGAAATCATGGATGGCTCAGGCGGAGGATACGATCAGACAGGTGTGCCCCTTGGAGAACATTAGGCGTGGAGAGGAGTGGGTCAGAGTGCCAGCGGAGCAGTCAGAATTGTGCAGAGTTATAATCACATTAAGCCGGAAGTGCAGGGAGTGGCCAGCAGGGGCCACGGAAGTGGAAATCCAGCAACTAATTCAGGACAATGCTCACTCGGGTGATGTGATTATCTACACAGATGGTTCGGTGTCAAGAGGTGAGAAAAGTGGCTGGGGGTTCATAGCCAAAGCCAATGGTCGACGTTTGGGGCAGGAGAGCCTGGCATATGATACCACAACATCCAGCTTAAGAATGGAGGTGGAGGCGGTCACTGCGGCTCTCCGCTGGATGGAGAATACGATACACACACACATCGTGATTGTAACTGACTCAGAAAGCATGCTGACGAGGGTGAGGACGGGCAGGCTTCGTGCGGAGTGGCTTGCTTCGCTTCGGAGGTCACGGGTGACAAGCATCGCCTGGATCTTTTCTCCGGGGCATGGCAGTGTGCTGGGAAATGAACAGGCGGACAGATTGGCTGGCTCTGCAGAACTTGGTGGAGTAGTGATACATGACAAGGCAGACGTCGTTGCGGCCTTGTGGGAGCACGTGCACACCTCGGAGGAGCAAATGGATTACCATGGTCTAGCAAGAATGAGACATCGAGGAGTGACGAGGGGATCTGGCCGACGCTCAACGCTCAGAGGAAAGGCGAGACGAACATATAATCAGATTGCTACTGGTAGGTACTATTAGTGTTGGAACTCTTCGCTGGCTGTTGAGGATGGGGACGGAGCACTTATGGGAATGCCCTGAATGCTGTGATGTCGATTCCTAAATCAATCAGTCAATCAATCATGCCCAAGGTTAACAAACATCTAATGTGGTTTCTGATGAAAAAGCAAAAAATAAAATGGATGGGTTGAAAACCGAATGAGACAGCCTTCAAGGAATAGAAAAAAACTGTAATCTGATTAGAGAAATTAGACACAGGCAGTCAAGGTTTGTTTGTGAATATTATGAGGAGAAATAAACTTGAAAACTGAGTGACAACTGGCAAACTTGACAGAACATCTGCACAGAGAGTCCCACATGTACTTAAAATACAAAACAGTTAAATCCTGTTATCACCTTCCTAGACATCTTTCATCAAGTTATTTACATCTGTTGAACTTCATGTTGTTAGTTCAAGCTCTGCCTCTTGAAAAGCTGTATTTTGTGTTTGTAAAGTAGAGGTGTTCCATAGTGAACAAATTGAGCATAACATGAAATCAGCAATAAATTTTATTGATATCTTAATGAAATACTCTATTTAGCCTTTGTCAACCAAGAAAAGGCATTTGATAGAGGATAAAAAGCTGTGGGAAATCCTTAAACAATATGGAGTGAGTTCACATCTAACAAACTTATGTAGAAGCTTATATATCAACAGTGAATGGACGGTAGGAACAAAGGACACTCAAAACCCTTCACCATAACATCCAGAGTACAGAAAGGTTGTGTCCTGTCCCCCCTCTTGTTCTTACCCTATATAATCAGCATATGTAAACAAACTAACCAGAGGCCACAAGAACACCACAGGAAGAACAGAACACAAAAGAAAAACCAACTGCAAATTACATCATTAAAGAACTCCTATATGGAGATGATCAAACGCTATTAGCAACATCAGAAGCAGAATGACAAGTCCATATAAATAGTCTACACAGAGACATAACATGAAAATTAGCAATAGTAAAACAGAGGTAATGACTATAACCAAAGAAGAAAAACCAATACAGATTCATCTAAAAAAACACTCACTGAAACAAGTAAAGTCCAAGTACTTAGGAAGTATAATGTCATTAAATGGCAAATCAGAAGACAAGATAAAAATAATAGATGCAATAAGGCAAACCAACTCATTGGACAAATGGCACAAATACTAAAAAACAAATATGTATCAGTAGATATTAAAAAAGTACTCTACATCACAATCTTCCTACCAACTCAGTGCTACCTTGCCAAACCTTAACAATGACAGGGGGTGGGGGGGTGAAATTACACTAACGGAGATTCCTGAGAAGAATACTCAGTGATCAAGAAGAAAGAAAATCAGAAATGAAGGAATCAGGACTAAAGTGGGGGTTATAGCAGCGCTAGATTTCATTAGAAAACAGCAAGTTAAATGGTTCGGCCATATAACTACGCTTTCAACTTGTAGTATACCACAACAAGGAATGATGTACAGACCAAACGGAACCAGAAGAAGAGGCCGATCATGTAAGCAATG
This sequence comes from Cepaea nemoralis, assembly GCA_014155875.1. Lineage (NCBI taxonomy): Eukaryota > Metazoa > Mollusca > Gastropoda > Stylommatophora > Helicidae > Cepaea > Cepaea nemoralis. Next base: position 75,777 of record JACEFZ010001804.1, read on the forward strand.
GACAGAGGAGGGAATAACAGTCCATGAGAATCTCAATATATGAAACCATAAACAGGCACTCTCCTGCTGTTTAGCTTCACCTCAACACCACAAGGTGCAAGATGAGGCGATGATGATATCTTTGTCTACATACCAGCCATAGATGACACTCAACAATGAAGAAATTGAAAATGTCACAAACTTTGAATATCTTGACTCCATAATCCAGAACAATTGGAACTTCTCAAAAGAAGTTAGGCGAAGGCTGATCATAGCAATTCAGTGTTAAGAACCTATGGCACAACACCAGAAAAACAATTAAATTTTTTTTAAACGTGCATCGTTCCTTGGGAACACATGTGGATGTGGGTCATGGATCATTTCTCAGTCAGTAGAGAAGAAGATTGAGGCTTTTAAGCTCATATATTACGGAAATATTCTTAGAACATCATGAACCGAGAAGAAAACAAAAATTATGAAATTGTACAAGATCTCTGAACATCAAAGAAAACAGCAGAATGTCTCGTAAACTGAAATACTTTGGGCATATTTAATGTTACTATGGCTGGGAAAGAACCGTGATGGGGGGTGTGGTTTCTGGAAGTAGAGGCACGGGTTGACCAGTACAAAGATGGACACAGGATACTGCAGACACCTTGGGCATGAGGGTGGACACAGGACATGGCAGACACCTTGGGCATGAGGGTGGACACAGGACATGGCAGACACCTTGGGCATGAGGGTGGACACAGGACATGGCAGACACCTTGGGCATGAGGGTGAACACAGGACATGGCAGACACCTTGGGCATGAGGGTGTGAGAGGTGGGAGTTGACCAACACGAGGATGGACACAGGACATGGCAGACACCTTGGGCATGAGGGTGAACACAGGACATGGCAGACACCTTGGGCATGAGGGTGAACACAGGACATGGCAGACACCTTGGGCATGAGGGTGTGTGAGGTGGGAGTTGACCAACACGAGGATGGACACAGGACATGGCAGACACCTTGGGCATGAGGGTGAACACAGGACATGGCAGACACCTTGGGCATGAGGGTGTGTGAGGTGGGAGTTGACCAGCACGAGGATGGACACAGGACATGGCAGACACCCTGGGCATGAGGGTGAACACAGGACATGGCAGACACCTTGGGCATGGGGGTGTGTGAGGTGTGAGTTGGCCAGCACAAAGATGGACACAAGACATGGCAGACACCTTGGGCGTGAGGTGAGAGTTGACTAGCACGAAGAAGGACACAGGACATGGCAGACACCCTGGGCATGAGGATGTGTGAGGTGGGGGTTGACCAGCACAAGGATGGACACAGGACATGGCAGACATCTTGGGCATGAGGGTGGACACAGGACATGGCAGACACCCTGGGCATGAGGATGTGTGAGGTGGGGGTTGACCAGCACAAGGATGGACACAGGACATGGCAGACACCCTGGGCATGAGGGTGGACACAGGACATGGCAGACACCCTGGGCATGAGGGTGTGTGAGGTGGGAGTTGACCAGCACGAGGATGGACACAAGACATGGCAGACACCTTGGGCGTGAGGATGTGAGGTGAGAGTTGACTAGCACGAAGAAGGACACAGGACATGGCAGACACTCTGGGCATAAGGGTGTGTGAGTTGACCAGCACGAAGATGGACACAGGACATGGCAGACACCTTGGGCATGAGGGTGTGTGAGGTGGGAGTTGACCAGCATGAGGATGGACACAGGACATGGCAGACACCTTTGGCATGAGGGTGGACACAGGACATGGCAGACACCCTGGGCATGAGGATGGACACAGGACATGGCAGACACCCTGGGCATGAGGGTGTGTGAGGTGGGAGTTGACCAGCACGAGGATGGACACAAGACATGGCAGACACCTTGGGCGTGAGGATGTGAGGTGAGAGTTGACTAGCACGAAGAAGGACACAAGACATGGCAGACACCCTGGGCATAAGGGTGTGTGAGTTGGCAGACACCCTGGGCATTAGGGTGTGTGAGGTGGGAGTTGACCAGCACGAGGATGGACACAGGACATGGCAGACACCCTGGGCATAAGGGTGTGTGAGATGGGAGTTGACCAGCATGAAGATGGACACAGGACATGGCAGACACCTTGGGCATGAGGGTGCGTGAAGCAGGAGAAATAGAAATATATTGAGACAGCTTTCGGCACACCATGGTGAAAGTGACCTTCAGCAAAGGACCTGCTGTATGATGATGATGTAACCAAAAATCGTGTCTGTATCCTTTGTTTTTATTATTAGTAATCATTTATTTTCTACATTGTTTTTCAGAGTTTGTTAATTTAATTCCTTTTTTGTTCAACTAGCAATCTGCATACTGTAATAATACATGTCAAAACCTTGCATGTTCTTGTCATCATTTTTGGTTAGAGTCAAGGTGAAATAGGCAATATATTCTTCTTCTTTTACCTATGGACAAGGGAGACGTGGTTGTGCACCTATGGGACCAGGTAGAGAAGGTGGATATTGAGAACCCGTATGTGAAAAGGATGCGATTGTGGGGTTCTGATATAATCTCAAAACTGATAGGGAAGATCGGGAGAACTTTGAATCAGATAGCGGTGGGAATGATTAGTAGTCTCAACTCAACTTCTGCCTTTTATCCTCTAATGGAATACCAATTCTCTGCAAGCTCTCCTATTCTTTGTTATCTGCTTCAGTTTCCTCCATGTCTCTCTTAGTGCAATATCTCTATCATTTCCGTCTACAGTGTCAACATTACTAACTACATATCAAGGGTAGAAAAATCCAAGCACCTGAGCGTCATAGTGCCTGGTAATCTCAACCTGGCATCTGAATCTTCAATCATTTTCTAACCCATATTTCCAAGATTAAATATGCTCCTAAGAACAAGGAACTGGCTCCTGAATTATGTTTAGTTTCTCTTACCTCTATAATGTATGATTCCATCTCCTAGAGAGAGTTTTCATCTTGGGAAATAGGATTACTTCTTGATTTATTCTCATTATCTTTATCTTTCCCCTATGAATTTTTAGACCTAATTTTGTGACCTCTCAAGTGTTATTAATGTATCTTGCTTCTGGTTTTGTGTATAGGAAAGGAAGGCAGTGTAATCAGCATACTCACAGCTCAGTCTTAATGTCTAGAAATGTTTGTCATCTGGAATTGTCTTGACAATTGACAACTAAATCATGTAAGAGGTGTCACACACAAAAGGAACATAGTTTCCTCAGATGGTAAAATCATGCTGAAATTAAATACAGTAGCAGCAGAGGAAGCATAACTGTGGGACAGATATCATAAATATAACAGAACCAACATGTGTCATACGTTGTTCCACTTTATCTTCCTTCCCACTGCTTGCCAGACCAGGACATTAACAACAAAAGAGATGAAAAAGTTGTACAACAAAGATTAGATGCTTGCAAAGGATATTACATGTAACAATGTACGGATAAAAACATAAAAGAAAATATAAAAAAGGACATAATAGCATTGTTAAACTTTCAACTTAAAAAAAGATTGACAAAAAAACAACAATTACTGTGGTTTGGCTGTGTGTCACAATTACTGCAAGACAATGCTCCACATATAGCAAAATCACATGAATATTGTGAAAAATAAGCAAAAGGTTACCACTGCACACGGTGGTAAATAACACAGTGTAGTAAATGAACACCACCATGTATGAAACACATACCAAAGCTTGCTCTAAAGCTCTTTGTATCCTGCTGCTGAGAGTCAAACAATTAAAGGAGAAGAAAGAATGAAAATCTGTTCACTGAATTGAAGTGAACCGCATCACCTTTTTTCTTATTGTGTGAGTTGTAGTGCAGGGTTTGGCAAAGGTCAAGTTGTCACTGAATGTTACCCAGTTCATCTAACATCACACACCAACAGTACTGCACTCTGACAGTAAGTACATGACCCTTTACATCTATTAAGACATATTGGGCTATGGTGCTGTCCATATTGTTATAGACCAATCTGCACTCGATGGCTGTTGTGCACACACCAGCCGCCTGAACTTTCTAGGACATTTCCTAGCATCCATTTTAGGATGGGCTGACTTGGGAGCTTAATTCAATTCTTAAAATCTGACTTGATGTGGATTCAAACACACGACCACTGGGCCAGCAGACGAGTATATTCTGACAGTAACCTCACATAAGCATGGCCGACATGGAAGTCATGCAGCAAACTGACTGGGAGCTCCTCATCTCCACATGGGATATCCTGTCAACTAGCCTGGTTAATGAAGAGAGGATTTCCACTGTGATGAACCTACTTGAATGCAAGTGAGTCACAACAATTGACCTTGATGTTATTAGAATATCAGCATCCACAGATAGCTTATACACCATGTGATGAGTTTACAGTTTTACTCAAAATGAGCATACTGATTGTCTGTTGGAGGTATAACCAAGTGGATTAGTGACCCCATATATGAGGGTTCTGAACTAACAGGAACTATTATGAGGTGAGAGAGAGGGAGACCATACACACATATAACCAGAGGAGTGCACAGCAATCATTTTCCAAAACAAATTTTATACGACAGACTTTCAGAGGGAGGGAGACCAAAAGGCACATGGTAACTAAAAGTAAAGTATACATGCAAAGAAATACTAAATTATGTCTCTATCAGCAGGCAGGATCTTACTACTTGGAGAGCATCTCTTATATGGCTGAGAGGTACGACATGTGACTCTAACTTGAGCAAACCTGGTAAAATTAATGGTGTGGACTTTTACACAATAAGAAAGGGCTGACATACACCACCCTGGTCATGGGGTTGGTTGATGGTAATACTTCTGGAAGACCAAGTTGTAACTGAGTCTAATGTGCTGATGTTCTGAAAAGGGCTTGTGTCTGTCTGTTGGGATGAGACTGGTGTAGACTTCCCTCCAGACCTGATAATGAATTGCCATCTTCACACGGACTGTTTTGCTGAACTGTCCATACCTTCTACAAGATAGGAGCCAGAATGGTGTGCAAGACAAGTATTTGAGCTTGTCATCTATGGAGATGCATGGAACATTAGTTGGGCTGGAAACCTAGTTTGTAGATAAGTTGCTCCCACAGAGATGTTTTGCAAGGTCTTGGCCAGTGTAAAGTCTTGTCCTGGTTTTGTGGCCTTTGCAATCAGATCTTGGGGTAGTAGTGGAGGAATCATCTAGCCTTCTCAGATTAGGGCAAAGAACTAGGAGGATTGTGTTCATGTGGTGCCAGTTAAATAATCCCTCAATGACGGAATTTGAAAAAGAACAAGCTGTATAGGCTGCTAAATTTCAAATGAGAAAATTGTCCCACAAAATAATGTTTATAGCGTGTGACTCTGGTACACTGATATTTGGATCTTTGACGGTGCTATGAAATTCCCCTTGTGCGATCTAAGGGAGAAAACTCGAGTAATTATGGAGGTATTCATGTACATTGAAAGTGGCCCTGTATCAACCGAGCCAGATCATCTTATACGTAGATTTGCCGAGGAATAGTATGGGAGAAGGACTGCAGACAGCCGCAAAAGAAGCCGGCTATTACAACCAAAATAATTAACTGCCAAATAATATGCAGCAAATATCAAACCAAAACCTGCACTCAAAACATGTGTTTCTTTCTTGCCGTTAGACATGGTGTACGTAATCTGTAATTCATGTGTGTGTACACGTACACGAAGTGTAAACTCACACAATTTGGAGAGGATCGAATGGGCTGCTGCCAAAGACAAACTTCAAAAATTAGAAAATCTACTCACACCAAAAAAAAAAAAAGAATGTTTATAACAAGTGGGATTCTGGTAAACGATTTGCATCCTCGCCAGTGTTAAGAGTTTGTGTACTGTGTCGCGATTACTATTGTATGGTCTGATGGTCTGTGTAAGTTGGAAAACTCATGGAGATCCGTGTGCAGTTAAAGTGGCCCTTTATCAAAATCAAAACTAGTCTGGGGAAATATATTAATAGTGAACCTATGCGTTGGAATGAGACACTGACAGTAGACCTGTATCATTGAGCCATATTTTCTGTACACAAAAGGTTTTTTAAAGACATGAGGGTCGACTTCACTGCGCCAGGTAGGTCAGCATGGCCGAATGGATAGGAACACGTGTTCTTAAAAATCCAGTGTGCTGATCCCGAGGTAAGGGGTTCAACCCCTGCACCGCACCGGATAGTTGGACTAAAATGCTGACCTATCGTAATTGACTTGTGGTCGTTAAATTACAGGTATCTCTGAATTTGGAGTGGATTCGCCTGATGGCGAGGGACACTGTTAATAGGGAAAACTAATCCACACGCAAAAATCAGTTTATCACTGCTAGATGTAGAGTGTATAGACTACGCTGGAGTTCAAAGCGATTGATTGATTGATTGATTGATCTAGGAACCGACATCACAGCATTCGGGACATTCCCATAAGCGCCCCGTCCCCATCCTCAGCAACCAGCGAAGAGTTCAAAGCGAGCGAGCGCTCCCCCCCCCCCCCCCCCCCGGGTTTTATCCCTATGGCTGTCTTTTTCCGCACAGTGGAGTGGACTGCCGAAAGCGTCACACTAAGCACGAACTCCGTAGCTCCAGCGACGACCTTGGCAGTCTCAGTGAGAGCAGCACACAAGAACCCACACCGAGGCAGAGACCTAACTACTTGGCCACGGAGACCCCCATTTTCTGTACAATGGAAGGAAACTTGTTGCGAAGTTATCACTTCGCATTCTCATGGTTGCCGCCCTTCCAATGTAATTGTTCACTTCCGTCGCCGCCATTTGCTAGTGAAGACTTGACCCCTGAAATTTGCATATGATTACTTATTAATCTAGGCTCCGGAAAAATATGGACGACTGAGGCGTCCGTACAGTTGTAGTTGTGTACCTGTTGTGTGTGTCGGACATTTGCTAGCCCACACTTGTCGGGTTTGAACTCAACCATTTCTGACATGTTTGCAGTATGCTGCCGTTGACTGTGAACGAGTGACATTGTGGTGTAAGCTGAGTTGTTGGTATTGTTGAAGTATGAAACATTTTGTTGTGCGCTTGTGTTCAAGGTTCATAGCGGCGAAATGTGTTGTTGTTGACTTGTCGGATGACATTGTTTGAGTGTGATGGACGTTATGTGTTTGTCGCAGTGGCCGCTTATTAATGTCATTTTCTTTCCTGCGGTTGAAATAACAAATATTATCTGACAGTTGTTAATATTCAGATGTGCTGAAATATTTTGCACGAGACGGATCTTCTCATTTTAACTCCCAAGTCAACTTCAATTTCAGGTTCGGTTAATTTTGTTTACGCATTCTTCACCTGATGTCCTTGCATAATTAACTCTTTTTTTTATATTATACATATGAAGTACTTACTATCACACAAGGAGTTAAAGTGACAGACATAGAGTTAACATACCTGATGTGTGGGGCAGACAGGGTTAATAAAGATTTAACACGTGAAATATGGGTCAATGTTGTAATTGTGTGGACCGTGATAAAATTTTTAACTATAAGATAACAATATTAACATTATTACCTACGAATTATTACAACAAAAAAATTGTAGTTTGTGTACCAGTTGTAAATACACTTTGTATTTATAGTTTCCATGTGCCTGCACTGTGGCAAAGGGGTTATGAACGCAGTTTGCAATCCTGCATACTGTATTTGAAACACACACAGCTGCTGGAGATTTGGAAGCAGACCGCCTTGCGCTGGTTTTAATACAGTGGTATGAGTACTGGTTGTTCAGAAAGCTGTGACACTGTGGTGTGGTTGGAAATTAAGAGGCAGATAGATTGATTGCTGCTGCATCATTCCTTTTAGGATGGAACAATATTGGGCCAAATTTAGCTTTAGAAGACGGAGCCATTTTTTTTTTTGTGGAGTACAGAAATGACTGAAGTGACAATTTTGTAAATTCAAAAAACAAAAATATTAGAACCCTATATAGATATATACAGGTATATATATTCTTAAAGAGGATAAACTAAAGTTTATTTCTGTGTATGATTGAAGTTATTTTGTTCATGTTTATGCAAATTAGGTGACCTCATTTGCATTTTGTGAAAAAGAAAATATTTCACATCATAATTTTTTTTTAAATAACAAATTTTTTAAAAAATGGTACTCGCCTAAGATTTCCTCATTAAATACCTTCATCACTTTAGAATAATTTTAAACACTTGTGGTTAGAAAAACTACAGCCATGAAGTCCCTTTTGACACTTGTAATAGGTGGGCTATCATCTGGTGGTATGTGTTTTGGTCCGGACATCTATATGAATGGATATGGATCAACACAATCCTTTTCAGACCCAATACACCTACACCTTGGGAACACAAGGTCAATCGGCACTTTGAGTATCATTGCAGTCATCTAACAGTCCTGAACTGTAAAAATCTCTACTATCAGAGCTAATCAATGCTAGCACGTCTTGGGGTTCAAAGCTGGCCATTTAAAAATCAAAAATCCTCGAAAACTGGGTTACTGCGCAAATAAAGCACAAAATAATATCCACTTGTTTGAATCACGCTCACCAAACGGCCATTTGCAAACCAGAATGGCTGGAGATTACAAGGCAGCATTTGATTGGTTTGTACTATTAAAAGCAAACCAATCAAAGCAGTTCTTACAACGGGGCCGATAGAATCGGCAGGTTCGTCTTTCTCGCTACTACCGTGTCGTGACGTCATGGCCGAAAAATCGACCGGGCCGGCTTAAAAGGGTTAAGGTGTGACATGATGCACTATAGGCAGCTGCAGTGAAGTCACTCTGGGAGAATGTCATTAATGCAGAAGAACAGATGGACTGTCATGGTCTAGAGAGAATGCAGCAGCACAGGGTGGTCTGAGGATCTGGTCGACAGTCGTCACCCACAGGTAAAGCAAGACGGACATATAATCAGATTGCAGTGGGCACCATTAGTATTGGAACTCTATGCTGACTGTTGAAGATGAGGACTGAGCGCTTATGGGAATGCCCCGAGTGCAGTGATGTCGGTTCTTGTCTCAACTCAAAGCAGTGACAAGCTACTGAATCTAAACTTGCCTAGAAATCACAAACAGCTTTTAAAAAAACTGCTGGGATTGACTGCTTTGTCCTGTAAAGGGCAGTGCAACTAACTTCAGTGTCTTAACTCAATTTAATGTTATACTTGAAAGCTGTAAAACATTTCCTTAATGATATTGCATTCATGGTATAAAATTAGCAAATGTGATTGTTAATGCTACATTTCCTTTAAAATAGTGCTTTTTAGTAACTACACACCTTGTCAGTGTTTATACAGCTGTTGGGAAACATTTCTGGAATCCTGTCCTTGAAACCTTACTCAGCTGTAATACTGAATTGCTGATAACCTCAACAACCTAGAATCTCTTGCCCTTTCAGACCTTAGACTGTCTGCAGTGAGTTTTCTGACAACACAAACATGTTTTCATTCTTTGTCCAGATTGGCTATGTTGGTTATGATCTGCTCTAGCACTTTCCTCCACAGAAACTCTTGTGCTGCTTAAAAACTGCCAGCTTCTTCTTTGCGGTTTCACAGTTTACTTTTAGAAACAAATAAAGTCTCTGAGGATGACTCGACAGACACAAAGTTTGTGCACAAACTTGTGCAGTGTTCAGTCAACGATATTTTCAACACTGGAGATACCGCATACACAACACTCAAACTTCTGTCACTTCAATCCAAGAGTATTTTTTAAAAAGTTACATCAGTATTATTGTTTCATGTAGGTAATTTCTATCATATAAAATTACTATTTCATGAACTGAGTCAGTTGTTGAAACTGGAGTAAAATATTCCGTGAACATTTTGATGGCACCTCATATATCAGATGGAGCTGTGTCATTGTATAATTGTAAAACGTCAATTTAAAGGTCTCATATAGTGTTTCCAGATACATGGGCACCAAAAGGAGGACATAATAAGACAAAAAAAGAGGAAAAATCAGGACATATTGAATGTTTCATTTGAATCGTTCCAGATTAAACCCACAATCAGTACAATTTTATTTCAATAGCTGGCAATAAGTGTATCTTAGTGAATCAACCAAAAAACAATCATGTTAAACAATAAATATAAATTCAACGGAGGCCTTTTTCAAATTGCTAAAAAACATTATTTAAATAGCCGATTGTACAATTATTACCATATAATCTTTATTAATTACTCAACATATTTCTCGGAGGAGCCAACTTTTCGTAGAAGATCCTCGTTAGCAATCACGTATGCATAAACATAGACGGCAAAAATTACAAATTAAAAAACAATTTTAATTTGCGTCTTTGCTACCGGAAATAACATTAACATTTTGACCATAGAGACTACAGCGTAGAGCTAGATTGTTAGTGTTGCCGAATAGAGCAACAGTTAGATTCAAATTATACAAATAATTGGTGTTTCACATTTGGTATAAATAGGAAAATTAAATAAATATTATTAAGCAATGGGTTTTAATAAAGAAGCAAAAGTAAATATCAAAAAGAGTAATGAGCCAGATACAGATAACAGTGTTAGAATTACTATAATCGACTAGTTCGCAGAAATACATAGACTGTACATTTTAACAATGTAAACATACGGTAGAGTGTAGATACATTGTAAGTTGTAACAACAATACATAAAAAATTATAACATAAAATATAAGAAAAGCCGGACATTTTAAAGGTTTTTAGCTTTGCCTGCCGGATGGAGAATATTAGGCTAAAAAGGAGGACGTGTCTTTTATAAGCAGAAGGCTCATTGGGCATAAGGAGCTACTAGGCCCACATTTGTATAGACCAGTCACTACTTAGTTGGTGACGTGGTCTTTACTTCTCTGGACATTTCCTAGTATAACAAGTTAAGGCTGCGTTAACCTAGAAGCCTAGATCCATTTTTAAAATTTGAAACTGCCATTATGGATATCGAACACAAAACCAATGGTACAGCAGGCGAGCAACTAGCCGCTACATGACCTGGCTACCCATTTTGTAAGTGTCTCATATTTTACCATTTGTTCATGTTTCACGAAGAATCACCATCATAGCACTCTGAGCAAACTGGTAGATGCTCCGTCTCTCAACAGATATCATACGGTATAGATTCTGTTCTTTCCTGTAACTGGTTTTAAACACATGCATTCGCTCATATGCCCCTCCTTGTCGGAACCACACTTAAATCCAAAGTTAAACATCCTTAAATGTGTTTCATCTGTTTTTATTCTCAGCTAGCATTTGTTTATATATATAGTTTTAAAAATATCCACTAACACTATTGAGTGCCACCAGACCTACTTGCTCATTGTCTCACACTCCAGCATGACCTAGACAGTATATCCTAAGTCCTAGTAAAAGAACAGTCTAGGCTCAGTAACCATTCATGCCACGTGTGTCCATTTTTATTGTTGCACAATACAGACTGAGAATCTGGCACTGTAAGTGTTTGTGTAATTGTAAGCCATCATAGAGCTGCAGGGATCGCAGCCTCCGCCATATTCAGGTTGGAGACCGTTAGACTTCATTCTGCTTAATAACGAGCTTTCCCCTGACTAGCAAAGGAAGGAGTGCACTGTGGTAATATCCGCACTTTCAAGCACGTTTGTTTGTTATATGGTCTTTCCATGATATGCCCAGGATATGTCTCAAACATCTCATATGGAAGGAATTCAACTTTCTTTCCTGTCATGAGTACAAGGTCCAGGATTCAGACCCATAGAGTAGTGTGCTGACAACACAAGCTTTATATACTTGAACTTTTGTATGCTCTGTTAGTCTATTGTTCTCCCAAACTCTCTTAGTGTTGTGGCTGCCTTTGCAATGCGTCTGTCGATTATTTCTGTCTCTAAGGAAAGATTCTCTGATATTATCAACCCCAAATACGCAAATTCATGGACAGCCTTCAGTTCGTAATTAGAAATTTTGATTGATGAGGGTGCACCAGCGTCTTGTTCCATCACCTGTGTTTTATTTAGGCTGATGGTGAGCCCAAAGTCTCTGCAGGCGGCTGCAAAACAATCTATGAGTAGTTGCAGATCTTCTGCTGCATGAGTAGTAAGTGTTGCATCGTCTGATTTTATTTTGGTCTTTGCCTTGAGTCTTGATGGGTTAAAAAGTTTGCCATCAGATGTATGGAGGTTTATGCTTTCAGTGGCAGTCCTAAATGCCTGTCTTAAGAGAAGGGCGAAGAAGACACCAAAAAGAGAGTACTACAAGCCATATAATGCTCGCCAGGCATCTTTTGTTGACCCATATAGCTTCTGTTTGCTGTCATTACTAAAAACACAATTTGTCCTGAAATATTATTCTGTGATAGAGCCATCACATTTTGGAACCTTAGTGCATGGAAGACTAGGTAGCCTCACTTATCGAGATGACGAGCTCAATTGTCGGATCCTAGTCCGACCATAAACTCATGACAGTATCAGGTCTTGCTGTCAGTATATTGTTGTTCTCAGATCTTTGCCGTTTAATTGTTCTGTGGTATATGTGTTTATATGTAGATATGCTAACCAGTACGATACTTTTTTTAAAAATAAAATTGCATGTCCTTGGCAGTATTGTTCAGTCAACCCCAACACAGGTTGATTTTTATAGGCACTTTTATGTTCACTAGTTTGCCATTGCTCCTAATAGTAGAATGTGAGGCTAGTATTCTTCTTCTGCGTTCATCCGGATTTTTTTCGGATGTGACTGCGTTGTGCCTGTTTACAGCAGAGCTGCGTTCTTGCGCCGTTAGGCCGACACATCCGACTTCTGCGGGCATTTGTTGACCGGGTTAACCTTCCCGGGGGTTTCTTAGGACGTTTGAATCTCACTGTTGGGTGTTATCCCCCATCCTAGCTGGCCCATATAGAACAGCCAAAGACATCCTGGTCAACCCTCAAGGGAAGGCAGGGGCAGACCATGGGCATTCCCCGCCATCCAAGGAGGCTTCCATACTTGCAGAGCCATCACACAGCGCTCTGGTACTGGGCTCACCCAAGGAATCGTCACGTCCTGCACATGGCTGCTTAGCCTCAATCCGTATATTGGGCCTTCCATTCACCACAGGCTGTTCCTCCGGAAACCAGAAGAATGCAGTCTGCAGATGACATCCACACAGTGAGCTTTCGATTAAGACTTTCCACATAATGGATTTGCTATCCAAGCAATATTCCATTTCGTGTCACTAGGACACTTTTTCCACCATTTACGAAGCCCACACAGGGAGCTTTCGATTCGGACTTTCCACGTAATGGATGTGCTATTCAAGCAATATTCCATTTCATGCCTCTGGGACGCTTTTGTAACCGACATACCTGTGGTATGAAGTGTGGCAGTCTAAATACATCTTCATGCACTTTTAGATGTCAACCTTCTTCTTCTTCTTTCGTTCGCTTGAAATATGTCTATATCTGCAATGTCGTCTCTTGCATGAATTGAACTGTTTTTTTCAGCTCACACAGTGGTCCATAGAGTTTATCTTCCACTGTCGTCTCTCTAGGCCAGAAGGTTTGCCTAGATATGTTATATTTTGGGCAGTCTTGGAGTATGTGCTCTGCTGTCTGCGACGCCAATCCACATGTGCACATGGCTGTTTCACCAATCTTGAATTTTGTATACATGTGGTTGCGTAATCTATTGTGTCCTGTTCTGAGGCGCAGAATAATGACTTGTTCTGGTCTGTCCATAACGTGGTAGTCATCTTGAGCAGGTTTTGGTGGCTTTCTGACTGATTTGATCATTCTTTTCTTTTGGTGGTATGTAACGGGCACATCAGGCTGTTCTTCTTTGGCTCCTTCCTTAGCCAATTGATCAGCTCTGTCATTTCCGGGTACTCCACAGTGGGATGGTATCCACTGTATGGTGACTTTATGCTGACTGCTAAGTTCAGAAAGTAGTGTCCTTAGTACTGGCAATTTCCCAGAGAGGAGCGCCTCGAGTACTGATTTTGCATCTGTTAGTAGCACCACAGGTTGTGTACCATTGCTGTTATTTAGTAATTTCTCTGTTGCTATCTTGATTGCCTCAATTTCGGCATCATAGTTATGGCAGTACTTTCCTGTCGGTACTCTGGCTGTGTCCCTAGTATTATTTGGGTATTCTATGTACACTCCCGCTCCTCCATTTCGAACAGCATTTTGTGCTGACCCATCTGTGTAGACTCGGATCCAGAGATCCTGTGGGTATTCTTCATCAAGGAAGCTGAGAGTGGCTGTTCTGCGCTGCACACTGTTCTGTTCTTCCTTGTCAAATATTCCTCTCACTTTTGTCTGGATTTGTAACGATAGTCTATGCTCATCTTTCCATGGAGTTCGCTCTGGAATAGTTGTTAGGGGGATACCAACTTTGGGCAGATCAGTGGTTTCTCTGCAGAGTCGTTTGGCCTGGTGGATAAAACTACTTCTTTTCAACCGCCCCATAGCTAGGTTTTCAATCTGTTCTTCATAGGGTGGCCTGGCAAGCTGAGGAACTTTTCTGCTTGTATTAGCGTTTTCGTATCTCTGCGCTCACTCAGTGCCTGTGTCCTCCCCATCTTCTCCATTTCCACTATAGGGGTTGATCTGCTTGATTTTGCACCTTGTCCAGCTCTTGTAGTGTGGTTTTTGATGCTGAACACCACGCAGTTGACCCATATTCCAGGTGTGGTCGTATGCTCTGTTGGTAAACTTTGCTAAGTATTTTCGTACTGGCTCCCCATGTGGTTCCACTTAGCTTTCTCAGGATGGCTATTTTCCTTCTGGCTTTTGCTACTGCTTTGTTGATGTGCTTTCTCCATGTCAGCCTGCCATCAAATGTTACTCCAAGGTATGTTGGTTCTTTATCTTCTCTTAGGGGTGTTCCATTTATCTGGATGATCCCTGCCTTTTGTTTTGGAGAGAGGGTAAATAGGGTGGTGCTGCACTTTTCGGTGTTTATGCTGACACACCATCTATTTGCCCATGCAGCAAATGTATCTACAGTTCTTTGTAGCAATCTGGTGGCAACTGATGCATATTCATTTGTGCTCCATAGAACCAGGTCATCGGCGTACATTGCCGCTTTAATTCCATGCGGTAGGTGAGCAACAAGATCATTGATGAAGAAAAAGTGTGGGGGACAAGACTCCGCCCTGGGGGACACCGTGACGCAGTAGTACTTTCTTGCTCTTGAGTCCGTCTATCTGTACTCGGGCTCTTCTGTTGTGCAAGTATGCTTTCACCCATTTGTACATTCTTCCATTGACTTTGCAGTTTCTCAGTTTCTTCATCAGACCTTCTTTCCAGACTTTGTCAAAGGCTTTCTTCAGATCTATCCATGCCGCAAGCACCAGCTTCTTCTCTTGGAATGCATCCTCAATTTCTTGAGAGAGGTAGGTTGTCTGATCAGATGTCAACCTGAATGTAGTTATAGTAAGCTGTAGTCAACTTGAGCTTGTTGATATCTCCATAGAGCTTGTCCTCAAATGAAGCAGGCGTGGGCCAAAATATCTTTCTCTGTTCTGCATATATAGGGCACTCCTGCAGCAAATGTTTAGCTGTCATTTTACCAGTTCCACAATTACATTCATCGGTATCTCCTATCTTTAGTTTATTGAACAAGTGGTGTTTCAGCCTGTTATGTCCTGTGCGGAGTCTGAAGATTGCTACTTGTTCTCTTCGGTTGAGTTTGTAATATGCATCATCCTTCTGGTGGCCTGGATGCTCTGATTCCCATTTGGTTCTATAAGTGCTTTTTATAAACCTTTTTGCCTCATTATAGGTTTGTCTATGTCAGGCTGTGGTAATCGTCCACCCTCTTTTGCTAGTCTGTCAGCCTCTTCATTTCCAGGTATGCTGCAATGTGATGGGATCCACTGTATTACAACTTTTTTGGATTTCTGGCATAGACCATGGAGTGCTGCTCTTAGGTCAGCTAGTTCTGTGCTGTTTTTGCTCTTCAGTATTGAGACAGCTGACTTTGCATCTGTGAAGATAGCTATTTGCTGCTCTTTATTTTCCTCCATCAAGAGCATTTCTGCTGCAGTTTTCAAAGCCTCTACCTCCAGGCTAGTATTCAATATGCATCTAGTTGATGTGTAAATTATGCCTACTTTTGTACTAGAAGCTCAAATTACAATTGATTCATAGCAGTCTGTGCTCATCAGTTTGTTTTTCATTGATTCCCTGAATTGCACAACTCTTTTTTTTTTGTAAATCTTAAACTGTGTCATAATATTTACCATCAACAGCTGCTAACACCTTTTCCTATTACTTGTCATTCAGGTGTATATGTTTCATTCATTTTCTGCCTTTATTTGATTTTATTTTTGTTTACATTAATATTGTTTGTGCAAAGGAGTTACTACCATCATTTTAAGTTAGTTAGGGAAAGCAGTGTTACTCAACTGCACTATCCTCGCTATGTATTAATATTTGTTACATCCATAACTTAGTGCACCTCCTTAGCCATGTCTGCTAAAAATTAGCATCTCTCATAACTTCTTCTGTGTTCATGCAATATTTATTTTTCATTTTGGGTGTATTTGCGTTAACAGCAGAGCTGCAATATTTGCATCTTTCAGCCAACACATCCAATTTTTTTCCTGGTATTTGAATTTGTTGACCAGGTTAGCCTTCCTGGACAGTTTCAGAGGACATTCCACTGCCTTTGTGTGTTGTCATCATCTTCACTGTTGTATCTGCAGGTAGTGCACTCCCAACAGGCAGGCCCATGGTTGTGTCCAGGACTAGGGTCTTGGTTAGTTTGCTTGCTTGCTTACGTTCGCCGGCTGTGAACTCCAGCGTAAAGTCCTGTATGTTGGATGAAGACAACCTGTTGTCAAACATCAGTGTGATGTCATACAGGGCCTGCGGTTTGCTTGAGTATCCGTTGTACCATGTCTGGCTTATTGGTATGCAGACTGGTGGTTTCTCGCCGTGCAGGCAGACACTCTCCGACTTCGGAGGAATACACGATCTTACTGACTTTAGCCAGGACCCCAAAGAGACCTGTTGCCCAGGATGCTTGGCGAGGACGCCTCAATAGGCCTTGGCCAGTATAGAACCCAGCCCTGGTGCCTTGGAAACACCTCTGCGTGCCTCTTGGTTAGTGACATCTGCATTGGTTTACACAAAGAGTAGATTTTTCCAAGCAAAGCTTCAGTCCTGAAAAGACACGCAGAACAATGTTTTTAGCTGTGTTCCTTTTTTTCATAGGAGTTGCATGGAGAACAGAGTTCTTTGCATTGTTTTTCCTATTTTCCTAGACACATATGCATGCATCGAATCCCCACTGTGTTGTCAGGTAGACACTTTCCACCTCATGGGTTTGCAAGCCCAGCAATTTTCCCTTTGGTGACCTCCAAGACGCTATCTGCCTCAGTTGGATTCTTGTTCCATGAACATTTGAACAAATTTATCAAAATAGTAAAGCCCATTTTCATGGGACTTTATTTACCCATGATTTGAGGAGTGCGATAATGTGTGCCGAACGCTTTTCCATATCATGGTTTGTGATCACTGAATCTCTAGAGGCATTAGCTCTGAGATCCCTGCCATTTCACTTCTGGCCTATGATGGCCGTTTATCTGGAGTGTACAAGGAAATATGGCAGAAGTCCTGTATGGAGTTCCATAAAATCAGCACTGGTCATCTCATTGGTGCTCAAAGTGAGGCACAGAGTATCTCTTTACATGCAAGGCAACCTCCTTAAGTTTGTGTCTTGCCTGTGGCCAAAATTGTCGCACCACCATTTCTCATATTACATTTCCTATAGGAGCAAATTTCACGGCAGAGATTTAATAGTTATCAGTAATACAGATAACATTTTGATTTGCTGAACTGATACACAATGAATGAATACGAAATGCCTGTGCCTTGAATTGCTGATAGGAAATCTGTTTGCATGTTAGGGCTTTGAGAGTGTTTATTTTAGTACATTGGGAAACAATGTAGAAGGATAAGTTAAGAACAATGAATGAGAGGTGTAGATAAAATGATATGCTTTATCAGTGCTTGCCAGTGACACTCAGAAATGTCTTTAGTACAAACCTCACTTAGAGATGAATTGTTAACTGTATTGTTCTGATTGACATGCATTCTTAACTCCTTCGTTCCCATAAGATTTCACTACAGATGGCCAAGGGGGACAATAACTATAATGGAACAGCATGAGTTTGTTATATTCAAAGATGCTGTACTTAATGTTAAAAGGTGATAAGGAAGAAAACTGACCACCCTATCTCTTTATGCTGTGGCCTAGAATGTGTGAAGACCTGAAATTTCACACCTCAACAGTGTTATCTGCTGTGAGTCTACCTAACTGTGGAATGCCCAATAAAACTGACCACCCTATCGCTTTATGCTGTGGCCTAGAATGTGTGAAGACCTGACATTTCACACCTCAACAGTGTTATCTGCTGTGAGTCTACCTAACTGTGGAATGCCCAATAAAACTGACCACCCTATCTCTTTATGCTGTGGCCTAGAATGTGTGAAGACCTGACATTTCACACCTCAACAGTGCTATCTGCTGTGAGTCTACCTAACTGTGGAATGCCCAATAAAACTGACCACCCTATCTCTTTATGCTGTGGCCTAGAATGTGTGAAGACCTGACATTTCACACCTCAACAGTGCTATCTGCTGTGAGTCTACCTAACTGTGGAATGTCCAATAAAACTGACCACCCTATCTCTTTATGCTGTGGCCTAGAATATATGAAGACCTGACATTTCACACCTCAACAGTGTTATCTGCTGTGAGTCTACCTAACTGTGGAATGTCCAATAAAACTGACCACCCTATCTCTTTATGCTGTGGCCTAGAATATATGAAGACCTGACATTTCACACCTCAACAGTGTTATCTGCTGTGAGTCTACCTAACTGTGGAATGCCCAATAAAACTAACCAGGAGTGCTAACCCTGCTACCAATGCTGGGAAGAAGTCTGATGGGGCTTTCAGCATTGCAGTTTTTACAGCAAATGTATTTGTCGGTGGAG
This sequence comes from Cepaea nemoralis, assembly GCA_014155875.1. NCBI lineage: Eukaryota > Metazoa > Mollusca > Gastropoda > Stylommatophora > Helicidae > Cepaea > Cepaea nemoralis. The sequence continues at coordinate 94,663 of JACEFZ010001804.1, forward strand.
AAAAGGTCACCATGGCCAAATGGATAGGAACACATGTTTTTAAATATCCGGTGTGCTGATGCCAATGTAAGGGGTTCAACCCCTACACCGGACAGTTGGACTAAAATGTTGCCCTCTCGTCCTTGACTTGGGGAGCGTAAATTACAAGTACCCCTGAAGTCAGAGTGGGTTCGCCTGATGGCAACGGGATACTGTAAATAGGGAAAGCTAATCCGCACGCAAAATTCAGTCCAGCACTACTAGAAGTATTGTGTATGGACTATGCTTGACTTCAAAGCTGAGCGAGCGCAAAAAAAGAAGTGCAGGGAAAGGTAAGGGGTGAAAAGCCTTGAATATCTAGGTTATTTGTGACGGACAATGAAACATGATTACTGAAAGTGAAAGAACAAACATTGCTCTACAAAATATTAAGTGTATTTCCAGATCTTAGGTTTGGGACATAGGGTGACTTTTGTTTTAACCATCAGTGTTCGGAAATTCCCAGTGTATTTATCTTATTTCTTCTTTGCTGTTTGCTGATCATGGTACAGTTTGCTTAGTTCATGTGCTTTATGTTCCCGGTCTCCATCTTTATTTTCTTCTTTAGCCTGATAACAGAAATTGATTAATTGATTCAATAATCAACATTCAGGGGAAACTCATGAGTGCCTGATCTACAGCTGTAAATGTCACAAAGTGTAGATGCTAATTGTTTCACTGACATTCTGGTTGTAAACATGTCGACCTCGTCCTCCCACACGTCCCTCGCTACCAGACCCACGCATAACTGCTAATTCCAGCATCCTTGAATATGTTGTTTCATCTGTTACTGTGTCTTTAACTATTAGTCATTCACAGATAGTTTCAGTGTCTGCCTTGTCCATGATGGATGTTCCAGCTGTTGGTACTTTTGAAGCCAACCAATCCGCTCGCTCGTTACCTTGCCCTCTATCATGTACCACACAGTATATCCATGTAAAGTCCCTGTGGGAAAGATTTATCTATGTTTGGTATCCTGTCATTCCAAATCTGTCCATTTTAAACTTTACGTAATACAGACTGAGAGTCAGACACTATGGTTGCTCTAGTGACGTGAGTACCTGTTGTCCACTTCACAGGTTCAAGGATCGCAGCCATCTCTGTCCTCATACTTGAGATGTTGAACTTATAGACTCCATTTTCCTCATCAGAGACTTTCCTCTTGACTTTCACTGAGAATCCCCAGCATGATGTGTGTGTGTGTGTGTGTGTGTATATATATATATATATATATATATATATATATATATATATATATATATATATATATATATATATATATATATATATAATGTAATCTCTACTGCATTGTCTTCCAACTCTGCCAGTCCATTATAGTATTGAAAAGCACCTGTTTCCTCTGCTATCAACCTTATTCTTGCCTGCTGTGTATTTTACTGACAATAGTCTCTTTGATAGTGTCTTTTGCTTGTGCCATCTGTGAACTTCCTCTCTTTATCCATCTTCCCTTGATGTCATTTAGGTTATAGTGTAATGGCTGTCTGTCGTCATTGGTGATTCGCATGTGGTCTGTGGCCTGTCTAATATGAGTCTAGATATCACAGATGTAAGCCCCAGCATATGTCTCATTGTTAAGATGCGGTATCTCATGAACTTCAGCCTTCATTCTGTATTCATTCCTGTGTTTCATACTGAAGTCACTAGTGTTAAAATACCCAGTCCATTATCGAGAGCAAGATGTTGAACAATATCTATCTATGAAAGACAATCAGCTCTAAGGGAATAATTTTGCCAATGATGAAGAAATACTGGTGTGAGATAACTAGTTTAGTTTAGAAAATAGTGTTCCATTTCCTAAGGTCTTTTCAAGATCATGCAGAGATTGCATAAGTGTGTCAGTTCTAGTGGCGGCTATATTGAAAAGGAATAAACACTACAAAATTTCAGACCTCTAACATTTTTTTTCTATAGTCAGGGGTAAAGGTTTATAGCTAGCATTGTGTAAAAAAAAGAGAATGTAATAACTATTTTACTCTTTATTCTCTGAAAAGAATTTATTGAGGTGGTACCTCTGTGCTGATTATGTTTAATGCTATGCTAGCATTGCTTTTCTTAAATAAATGTCATTTTCTCCTTCACAGCTCCAACAAATCAAGGAAGGAGGCAAGACAGATTTCAGAATTACCAGAGCATGAGTTCAGTTCTCTAGTGCTGAACGCACGCAATTACAGTCTGGCCCTTGGCCGGTCCAGCATGAGTCAAGCTAACAGTCGGAACATTGTACAGCCACAAGATAACAGCAGTGAGAACTGTATCAGTGATTCTCTAAAAGGAGATAGACAGGTCAGAAATCGTGTTATTCATTCACACGTGGGCGAAAAATCTTGTAACTCTTTAGAATCATCACTAATTAATAAAGCACAGCTCACCTCTTTTAACAGTGTCAGTTTTAAAGTTGAACTTGAAGCTGGAGTAGAGGACGGTGACTTTGGGCTCCAAGGCTCATGCTGTAAGGTTTCCAGCGTAAACAGCACAGACCACTTTGATAGTTTATATGGCGACAGTGAGGAAGATCGACCAGGGTCATTTGATTACATGCCCAGTCAAAGCCATGTGAAAATCACACGCTCTTTTAACCCTCCTTATGATGAAGAGGTGAAAGTAGACTCCAGCACAGGAGGTTCCTCTATTGAGTCACCTCGCAGCGAAACTTCTGTTACACAGGATGAGTACAACCTGCCAGAAGAGGGCACAGAGATGGACACTCTCTCCTACAAGGAGACACCGCATTCATTTGAAACAGAGCGCAAGCACTATGATGACTGTTGGGACTATGTTTGTTCTAAGAAACGTTCAGATGACGAAGACATGGAAGACGAGGAGAATGAGAGGGATCGTCTGAGGAACTTGTACACTGTCAGTCCTTTCATGACAGCCTTAGCAAGACCGGTATCCAGTCAGTTTGACCAGAGCATCCCGTATGGTCTAAAACAACTGGAGGGCAGCGGGTCTGGACATCTGAATCCACGAATAACATTCACTTCCTACAATCAATACCGGGACCAGTACAAATCTGAAGACAACAGAGAAAAAGAAGACAAAAAGAAAAATAAGAACAAAGGTGAGTATTGTACACTGTCATTACATTTCTTGGTAAACTTTGTTATTGTGACTACTGACAATTTACAAACTATACATGAAGTCTTGTTGGGCTGAAGTTTTCTTATCTGAACAAGTATTTGCCTTCTCCCATCTGGCCATATATATGATTCTCTGCACTGGCCATTGAATGTGATTCTTCCTAGGTAACCTTCCACGTTTGGTTTCTCCTTTTGTTGCTGCTGCCCGTTATTCCCCCAATTGAGCATAATCCTTTAACCAACTCACGCCAAGTCCTATCTTTTACAATCTCCTGCAGCTCCTTCCATGTCCTTGCCATATCTTCTTCTTCTTCTGCGTTCATCCAGTTTTTTTTTTTTTTTCGGGCGTGATTGCATTGTGCCTGTTTACAGCAGAGCTGGGGTTTTTGTGCCATTAGGCGACACATCCGAAATTTTGCGGCATTTGTTGACCGGGTTAACCTTCCCGGGTCCTTACCATATTATTCTCTCTGTCACTAATTTTTTTTTTTTGGGTTTATAAATTCCCCCCTATTTCTGTTGCCCTAGTTAGACTATTAAGGTGATGTGCGGCAGAAAAAAATGATGATTTTGAATCAGGTCAGCTATTTTTGGAATAGTTAATTTTTACACACCTTAGCAGATTTCACAATTTTTCTTTTTTGAAAACCAAGCAAATTGGACCCAAAACAGCAAAAAAGGGAAAATTCCAGGGGCCAAAAAAAAACAAACAAAAAAAAAAAACAAAAAAAAAAAAAGAAAAAGGGGGATATTGTCAGTCAAACGGAAACGAAAAACCTCTTTTTAAAAAAACATAACCAAGTTTTTTTACAAATTTCCTTTCCCCATTCCAAAAAACCCCCACTCCAAATTCCATAATTCCCCCCTTTTTTTTTTTTTCCCCCGACCCCAAGACAAACCCAACCAAACCCAACCACTTTTAAACCCCTTACCCCCACCCCAACCCCCGGACCCATTTTTTTTTTTTCCACATTTTGACAGAAGTTTCCGGCCAAACAAAAAATTTTTTAAAAAACCCGGGAACCCCCTCCACCAATTACCCTTTTACAATTTTTTTTTTTAAAAAAACCCTTTTTTTTTTAAAACAAAAGGGGGAAAAAAAAAACTTTTTGGGACACACAAATAAAAACCCCCCAATGATTTCTATCAGTTTTGGTATTTTGGGTTTTTGTTTAAAATGTTTTTTTAATGCAATATTCGGTCTTAATTTTAATTCCCAAAAAAAATTTCCGGGGTCATATCCTGGAGTCTCCTTATTCCCCGTATCTCGGGGGGGATGACCTGAGGAATAACTTTGGGGTTGCAAAAAATGTTTAGTTATGTGTGTGAGTTCCGTTTTTTGGGGTTTAAAACTTTTGGGGTTTTAAAAATTATACTGCAGAAACCCAAGAAAAATGTACTACAACCTGTGTTACCGTTCGTCCGCCTTTTTCGCGCCATGACACGCACTGAAAAAAAAATTTTTTTGAAAGGAGATCCCCCGTCAGTTTCTATATATATCTGCTAACTACGCTATAATTAGCTGCTAAAGCTAAATATACCCGTGACGTCGTTCGGGAATTTAAAATAAGTACCCAAAAACATATGTTACTTAACTACCCTAGGTTTCAAATTGTCACATTTTTAAAATTGTTACGAAATTGGCGTTTTTCAAACGGGATGGGTGACCAGATGGTTTTTTTAAGCCAAATTTGACAAATTTGGCTTTTTTTTAAAAAGGGTTTTGGGGTCAGAAAACAGATTGGCTTTTTGGCTTTTTTTTGGCTTTTTGGAATTTTTGTAATGGCATATCCTCTTTTTGAATTTTTCAAGTTAATTTTTGTCTTTTTTTACTATTTCTTAGCTAAAAAAAAATGCAAAACGATAAGCTTGGCGTATGGGTTTTTGTACTGGTCATGTTCTATGCGCACGACCACGCGCGCTTTCGTTTAGTTCAGTTTTTTAAATTAATTTTATAATTTTATCGCAATCGCAAGTCGAAGTATTTCTTATTATTGACTGAGCCATTTTCATGCCAAAGTGGAAACCCTCTTATGATCTAATCGGAAAAATTTAAAATCAAAGGGAAAAGACATTTTTGGTCAAGAATCCATAACGGTTTTGAAAGGCATATTTCCAATTGTGCCTTTAATATTTTTTCCAAAATTTTCAAATCTCGCAAATCATGAACAAAAAACACAAGCAGCGCGCCCCAAAAAAATTTTTTTTAACAAAAAAAAAACAAAAAAATTTTTTTTAGTGGGGGTTTTGGGACAAAATAAAGGGGGAAAGCCCCA
>JACEFZ010001805.1:0-61227 GCA_014155875.1 Cepaea nemoralis
GGGTAGCGAGGTTGTTGGACTGTGGCACCTGATTGACTGAATTAATTCATCTACTCACCATTCATGTAACTAACTGGGTTTCCAGATCGACCCATCCTAAAATGGGTAACAGGAAATGTCTTGAGAAAGTAAAGACGGCCGACGTGATTATGACACAACATCCACCGAGAGTTACCATATGTCCATATACATATTAAGCACCATATTAAAGCGCAGCTAATCCGAAGACGAGATAGAGAATAGATGAAATAATGACATCAGGACTAAATAATCGTAAAAGCACAGATAGATTTCATTATAAAACATCATGTTAAATGGTTAAGCCACATCATTGGCACCTTTCCGTCTTGACAGACGATAGTTTGGGACATTGTGCTTCAAAAAGGCTTAATAACTACGACCCATGGCGGTGGCGTAGACCAGGGATGGAGTTATTGCCTCTCCATAGCACTAAGCCTGGGCTTAAATAAAGAAACCATGTGTTGCCCATGCAGCATGATCCCTCTCTCGGCCTGCCTAGTTCACTCCAGAGGAAAGTTAACACCAATACGTCTGGAACAAGACAAGCTGCAGAAGCTGCCGGATCAGCAAAGCAATGCTCTAACTGTCCGCCTGTCAGAGCTTCGATCCTAGACCAGCTGCCAACCAAGGCTTAGGGCCTGGTCTGCCCTGCCATGACTATTTTGTCTTTGGGTTGCATTTCCTCGCACCAGGATAAGGCTTGTACCCTCCCAATTGCGCTCTTCCGCCCGAAGCCGTTGGGACAATGTGGGGTGTCGGGTTTGGTAAGCGCCGCCCAACATTCGGCGCTGACAGAAAGCAGGTAGTACCGTCTACTGTCATACGGTAGCTCAGTCATATCTGACTAAGACCTGACTGTAAGCCACATAACTAGACTAACTGAAGTGTACCACAACGAGCAATGTTGTACGGGCCAAATCGAACCTGAAAAAGAGGCCGACCATATGAACAATGAGCAGAGTAACAAGATGAGATGATTACAGCGTGTAAAGAGTCCTGTGCCTGCTGTGTTTTTACTTACCAGCGCTGCCGCAGCCAACCCCCTTTTCCCCACACATGATGATGATGGTCATGACTGGCCACTGACTCTGTTTTTGTTGTCTTTTGTGAGTGTAAAGACAGCCACTTGCCTGGTCCTTCTCATTAGATAATAATTATCCGCGGTTATTTACCTTCTATTAATCGAAGTAGTGGCGTCAGTACACACCAGACACACCCATAAGTGCTTCGTCTCCCTAGACAGATATCGATGTGTATGGAAGTTACTGCCCCTGTCACACTCGGGTTGGATACACACCCAACACGTCCCTGTAATCAACATGTATCACCAGTTCCAGCCAGTATTTCATGTTGCTTCAGTCTGCACATTGTTGTCTCATTGTGTGCTGTATCATTCCACAAAAGTCTTTCCCAGATCACTCGCATAATTTGTCCAGCCTGGCGTAGACAAAGTGCCGGTCTATTTTGCTACAAACATAAACTTTATGTTCTTTACAAACAAAATATTAGGATCCTATTTCACCTATTACGTCCATCTGTCTCCATTTGACCTTTGAATGCCAGCTCAGCACTAATGTTGAGAAATGCAGTGCTATTTCAGCGAGATTTGGGGTTGTGATATCACACGTCCCGCTGATCTCCTGGGTAATGAGATCGGGTGTCTAGCCTTCTCAGATCGGGAAGAGAACCGGGAGGTCACGTGTACAAGTTAAAAGTCTCACAGCAGTTGAGAATTAAAAAGAGCAGGCCATCAGACCAATGCCCTGGCAACATGGGTAGGAGAAGATAACCCAGCAAAGAGTAGATATAGTCCGGTACCTGGGATGGCATCTGTCTAGAGGATGTAAACCTGACACAAATGCATGAACAATTTGGATACAGTCTTTGGTACTGTTGGGGTGGGGTGGGTGGGGTGGGGTTTGTCTGTTTTATTATTATTATTATTATTATTATTATTATTATTATTATTATGACACAGGCCCAACACCACGTAACTGTGTGGCTGTCATAGGACAGCTGACAACCGTGACAGTCATAGGACAGTAGACATTCGTGACAGTACAGATTCTCGTCACCTAGGATGATTAGATGGAGGGAACGACTGAGGAACAGACAGGCAATCAGGCAGGCAGACAGAGAGATATGCAGACAGTGATGGATGGATGGATGGATGGATGGATGGATGGATGGATGGATGGATGGATGGATGGATACACGAACAGGCGGATGGATGGATTAACTGACCGGCACATGGATGGACGGATTGATGGATAGATGGGTGGATGGACTGACGGACGGACGGACGGATGGATGGATAGATGGGTGGATGGATGGATTGGTGGACGGAGGGACAGACGGACGGACGGGTGTATAGATGGTTGGATGGATGGATGGACGAACGGACGGATAGATGGATCGATGGATGGCTGGATGGGAGGACGGACGGACCAACAGGCAGGCAGACAGAGAGATTGGCAGACAGTGATGGATAGATGGATGGACGGATGGACGAATGGACGAACAGACTGACAGATGGATGGATGGATGGATGGATGGTTGGATGGATGGATGGATGGATGGATGGAGGGAGGGATGGGTGGGTGGATGGATGGATGGATGGATGGATGGATCTTGCCATTCTTCTTCTGCCTTCTTTACCCCATAGACCTTCTACAGCCCGTCCTATCTTTTGCCATTTCCTGCAGCGCATTCCATGTTATTTCAATATTATTCATTTTATTCTGTTATTCCATTGTCTCTGCTGTTTTATGTCTCCTAGTATTTCATTAACCTTGTAGGTTCCAGACAAGAGATTGTCTAATTATATTCTATACTTTTGCATGGATGTGAAACGTGGACAATGAACAGACAAGTTGAAAAACATCTAATGATAGTGGAAATGTTGTTTCTGAGGAAAATGCAAAGAATACCATGGACAGACAGAAAAACCAATGAGCAAGTCCTACAAGAAGCAAACGAAAATCTTAAACTGATTAGAGAAATTAGACGCAGACAGTCCACATTCTGAAGCACGTTATAAATAGAAATAAACTTAATAACTTGATGACAACTGGCAAGATTGAGGGGGGGGGGGGGGGAGCCATAGGAAGGCAGAGAAGTAAATATCCTGATGGCTTGACAACATTGCATCGTCGAGACAAGACAACAGAGCTGATCCACTACTCTGGTTATCGTGTAAAATAGATAACTGGCAAGAGATTGAGGAGGAAAGAGCCAGAGGAAGGCAAAGAAGTAAATATCTGTATGGCTTGACCGCATTGTAAGGTCGAGACAAGAATGTAGAGCTGATCCACGACTCTGGTTATCGTGTAAGATGACAAAACATGAACGCCCATGCCTGGATGCATGGCACGTGATGCTAATGCGTTATATTCTTCTCAGGTTGTCTCAGTGTGTGTCCTATCTAGAGCCAATGTCTTTTTTCACCTCTTGATTCACTAAAATGTTAATTCACCTGAGAGTCGCTGCAAACAGGAATCACCCGATGCATGAAGCCATGGATATGGTCAAGGGTCATAGACTGAGAAGAGACAAGTCCTGGATGACACAGACAGAAATATGTATTAGCAGGTGTGTGAAATAGAGAAAATCAATCGTGAAAAAGAGTGGGTAAAAGTACCGGAAGACATATCGGACTGGCATAATGTAATAGTAACACTGGGTCGTGAATACAGAGAATGGGCAGCCGGCCGTACAAACTGATCAAGGGCAACACACATCAAGGTGACATAGTCATCTACACCTATGGGTCATTGGTGAGAAACAGACGTAGTGGTTGGGTTTTCATCGCGAAAGCTAATGGACGAGGCTTGAATAAGGAGAGTCTGGCATGTGAGACTACAACCTCCAGCATAAGAATGAAGGTGGAAGCAGTTACATCAGCTTTCCAATGGCGGTAGGAGACCGTTGCAACACTTATTGTATTCATTACGGACTCATGGAGTATGATTAGTAAAGTGGAGAAAGGAATGTTTCGAGTGGAATGGCTTGCCTCGCTTCAGAGATCACAGATTGTGAGAATTGTATGGATTTTCTGCCCTGGTCATGCGGGAGTGTGGGGGAATGAATGTTAGGCTGACAGGGAATGCACCTCTCGGTGGTAGATTATTTTTTTTAATTCGCATATCCTTTACTTGACATAGCTGTCAACACCAGCATCTTTCAGCTCATTGTTGATTTCTTGGCAAGATTACGCTCAGTAGTTTGCCATTGTTTTCTGAGCGACCGGCTCACATACTCCGATTCTCGCGCACGTCACGTTACTCATGAGAGTATACGGGATTACGGAGAAAGTCGCTAACCTCTAGGCCAGGGAACCGGCGGTGGTAGATTACCTATGGAAAAGGGAGAGATGGTTGGTCATCTGTGGAGCCAGGTGGAGAAGGCGGGGGAACAGACTGAGAACCCGTATGTGGTGAGAATGATATGGCGGGGATCGGCAGGAGCTCTGGAGGAATCTCAATACTGAGAAGGAAAAACAGCAGAACTTTCAATCAGAACCATTAGGAACTACAGTTTGGAACCATTAGCAGTATGACTCTTTGCTGGCTGTTGAACGAGAGGATTGAGCGCGCTTGGGGATGTCCTGAGTGCAGGATTTGTTTTATAGCTCAACATGTTTATGTTGTTGTCTGACAGTGGCCGTGACATGACCTTGCCCTTGGTGTAAAAATAGCATCCAGTAGAATATGGCCAAAATGTCGACACGGCTATAGCTGGCTTTCATCAAAAGGTATTTTACCCAGTAACAGATACAATCCACTTTTACCGTGTTGTCGACAATCCGTAATCCTCAGAACAACTTTGCATTCTATGTAGATGGTAAGTGTGTGACTGTCAGGGTCTTAAACTTGGCTCGCTAACCTAACACATGTGAGACAGTACAAGTACAACGTGATTTGACGTAAGACTCAACGACACACCGTTCACTGGATTTATTCACATATCAAATACAGAACGATGATCACAACAATATATACTGGATACTTCAATACACTTACATCCACAATACAGCTCACAAGTCTGACTCTCAAGATGTCCAGACACTCGCCTCTCAAGCACAGAAAACCACACAACGCCTTTCTCTCATCACCGAGTCGAAGTCCCAGAGCGGTCTGCCACTGGTTCGCCACTTGCCTCCCACTCAGGTGGCTTCACGAGGCATGCGTGCGTCTAGCGTCGTCCTGGCCTGACCGCTGGTCGCTCGTCAGCCAGCAATCTTGCAGGCCGGTAACTACTACTCGCCTGGCGGCGTAACGAAGTTGCTGCATCCCTACTGGGAGCTAAGTCGGCTGGCGGGCGTAACGATGTCACTGCATCACTGTACCCTTTCTAGACTCTGACAGTGACTATGTGTATATTTATATTGCACAGTGCGATGTGTGTTTAATAAATAAAGTTCTAAGGGTGTTTAGTTTATTAACTTCATCATCATGTGCCGTGCCGATAAGCGCGGGGGGTCATGTTTCGCCATCTACCTGGACTACCAGAGTCATGGATCAGCTCTGTGTTCTTGTCTCGACCCTACCACGTTGCCACGCCATCCAGATATTTATTTCCCTGTCCTCCCCTTGTTCTCTTCCCCTTAATCTTGCCAGTTGTCACTAAGTTCTCCAATTTACTTCTTCTCATAACGGGACCAAAACAATGTGACTGTCTACGTCAAATTTCTATAATAAGTTTACGATTTTCGTTTGTTTCTTGAAGGACTTGTTCATTGGTTTTTCTGTCTGCCCATGTTATTCTTTTGTATTTTCCCCAGAAACCACACTTCCACAGACAGATGTATTTCAGCTTGTCTGCTCATTGTCCATGCTTCACATCCTTACAAAAGTACAGGTTCTGTGTAGCATGTTTAATTAGCACTAAAATAACACAAATAATGAAACTATATTAATTATTATAAATATTATAAACAATATGTTGCACAATGTTGTGACTGGCACATTTCGCCGCATCTCGTCAGGTGCATACTGTAGAACTATATATCATATGAAGTGAATAGATGAATCTTAATTTGACAGAAATACATAATGTAATAATATTATTAATAGTAACACATATAGTTACAGCAGATACTGTTCAAATATGGAGTGTTTGTTATCGCCCCAGTAATTGCAGATTCATTGTCATAACTAAGATCTTCTGTCTGCACAACAAATCACTCAGCTCGGATAAGACCACAACCTCGGTGCTCGACAACCTCGATAAATACGTGACAAATCTTTCTTCGACCAGACTCAACACAATGAATACCAAAGCTTTTGTTATGGATTGAAGTTTTGCATACCCCCCAAATGTAATTTAGTAATATTAATATTAGCCAGGGTGAGTACAAGGGCAATGCAACATGCTTTCTTATTTTTTCATCAATATCCTTTTCTTCACATGTTTGTTAAGAGGTCAGCATGGTCACTGTTATACTTCCGGTGTGCTGGTGTCGATGTAGCCGGTTCAACCCCTACTTCGGTCTGTTGGCCTAACATGTTGACTTCTCGTCCTTAACTTAGGGACCTAAATTACAAAATTCTCAGAAGTCAGAGTAAGATCGCCTGATGGCGAGGGACACTAGCAATAGGGACAGCTAACCCACACGCAAAACTCAGTCCAGTGCACTAGAACTAGCAGCATCTGTGTGGACTTCTCTTGACATCAAAGCCAGCACACGCAAAAAAAAAAAAAAAAACAACATGACAAAAGCCTGGGGAACTATTGAGACGTATTCACCTGTTGTAATAATTGTATCAATTGTCAAGTCCAGTTGGTGAAGTGGCAATATCTTCAGGGGTTATCATGTCTGCAACAAAATCTTCAGGGGTTATTATGTTTGTAACAAAATTGTCAGGGGTTATCATGTCTGGAATACAATCTTCAGGGTTTATCACGCCTTGAACAAAATCTTCATGGTTTATCATCTCTTGAACAAAATCTTCATGGTTTATCATTCCTGGAACAAAATTTTCAAGGATAGTCATTGCGCAACTTCTGGAGATCCAGTTAACAATTCCACACAGTTAACTTAGATCCTTCATACGGTTGGGAGTTTTTTCATTGACCTGGTCCCTAGGTGACTCAGCCTAAAATATGTACTAGGAACATTCCTGGGAAGTAAATACAGTCGGCATAATATTGACCATAGCTCATGTAAAATGTGAGTTGTTCTGAAAACATGAGGCTAGCATGATATTGACAATATCACCTGTAAAATGTGATTTGGTCTGAACACATGAGGCTAGCATGATATTGACCATTCATTGGCACCTTGCCATCTTGACAGCCGATGGATTGTTACATTGTGCTTCAAAAAAGTATAACTACAACCCTTCGCGGTAGAGAATGTGACTGATAAGGCCAATTCACGCTGTAAATGTTCGTCCACAGTGGGTGCATGTGAACACATGGTCATTTCCACCATCATGTACCATCTTACATCTCGCACGCTCGGTGTGTGACTTACCTGCAATCATTTTCTCCTCTGTCTTTATTCCATTTCTCATATTTGCTCTCCATGCAACACGTTCAGTGGCGACTTGCTCCCACTGTGCATTATAAATGCCTGTATCAATCATGTCCCGCTTACACACATCCTTGTATCGTAGCAGAGGCCGACCCTGAAATTTCTTACCCATCTGTAATTTCCATAACATATATCCTTTGGTATTCTACCATCATCCAACCTCCTAACGTGTCCTATCCATCTAAGTCTACGAAGACTGAGCATGCAACAAACCGTCACACAGCCTGATCTTTCCAATACTTCAGTATTTGTGATTTTGTCTTGTCACTTAATACCAAGTATTCTTCGCAGACACCGCGTATGACAGCTGTTTAAGCGTTTTTCTTGGTGTGAGTAAGTTGACCAGGCTTCGCTGCCATAAAGAAGAGTATAAAGGACATAGGCTTGATAGACAAGGACTTTTGTTCTGGCAGTAAGCTTCCTGTTTTCCCAGACTCTTTTTGCTAACCTGTTAATTATTGTTGCTGCCTTAACAATCCTGATCTTGATTTCCAGATCTAGGGATAATTTGCTATTTACCGCTGATCCAGATATGTAAAATGGTCTACTATCTCCAGTTCGGCATCGTCAATAAAGATTGATGGTACCCCATTTACACCTTGTGACATAATCTGTGTCTTATTTTTGCTAATTGTTAAACCAAATTCAGAACACGCATTGGAGAATGCAGATAGTAGACGCAGTAATTCTTTCTCAGAGTGCGTCGTAATTGCAGCATCATCTGCAAAAAGCAACTCTCTGATCAGTCCTCTCCAAATTTTGGTCTTGGCCTTCAATCTCTGAGCATTGTAGAGTCCGCCATCTGAGCGTGAGTGAATGCATATTCCACCATCCTAATTACGAAAGGCATATTTCAGTAGAAGTGAAAAGTATATTCCAAAGAGGGTGAGAGCTATAGTATGTCCAGAAATGAATGCCGTCATTCACGATCAATTATTTTGAAAACTGTCTGTTGCATCGTTATGGAATTTCTCCTGCCGTCTTATATTTACCCCCCCCCCCCCCCAAGGAATATATCTTTGATAGGTTCAAAAGCAACTTAAATCATCGAAAGCGGAGACATTTCTTTGATGTTTTGGGGAAAATGTAGTGAATTCACGCTAACAAACTAGTCTTAAAGTAAACCACGTTATTTCTGGTAAGGACAAGGCGTAGCCAGATTCGTATGGGAGTGGGTGCAATAAAAAAAAAATAGCCTAAAAAGTCGACAGGGTCGACTGCATTGCACCGGGTTTTTATCCCATATGGCCAGGTATATTTTCGCAGGGCGGAAAGCGTCGCACAAAGCACGAACTCCGTAGCTCCAGCGACGACCCTCGGAAGAATGCACTCGTTAAATGAAGGAATCGAACATACAACCTTCGGAGCCCGAGTCAGACGGCTTGACCACTTCACTACGGAGACTCCCGAGAGAGGTGCAATGTGTAATATTAGTAAAGACAGAGAATTTACGGAGGCTTGGGGTAAATAATGTGTACATTGACAGGAAAGTAGAAGGAATATATTTCTTACCTTATGTTTCATTTCCTTCATGTTTCTTTAGCTGCTGGTTAATAATTGTACACAAGTATTCATGTTACTAGGATGCATTTAGCTTTTTATACTTCTTCTTCTTCTTCGTCTTCTGCGTTCATCCAGAGTTTTTTTTTTCCCGGATGTGATTGCGTTGTGCCTGTTTACAGCAAAGCTGCGTTCTTGCGCCTTTAGGCCGATACATCTGACTTCTGCGGGCATTTGTTAACCGGGTTAACCATCCCGGGGGTTTCTTAGGACGCTTTACTCTCACTGTTGTGGTGTTATCCTCCATCCCAGTTGGCCCATATAGAACAGCCAAAGGCATCCTGGTCAGCCCTCAAGAGAAGGCAGGGGCAGACCATGGGCATTCCATGGAAGGAGGCTTCCATACTTGCAGAGCCAACACATAGCGCTCTGGTACTGGGCTCACCCAAGGAATCGTCACGTCCTGCACATGGCTGCTTAGCCTCACTTCCGTATATTGGGCCTTCCGTTCACCATAGACTGTTCTTCCGGAAACCAGAAGAATGCAGTCTGCTGATGACATCCACACAGTGAGCTTTTGATTCGGACTTTCCACGTAATGGATTTGCTATCCAAGCAATATTCCATTTCGTGCCACTAGGACACTTTTCAGGACAATTTTCCACCTTTCATGAAGCCCACACAGCGAGCTTTCGATTAGGACTTTCCACATAATGGATTAGCTATCCAAGCAATATTCCATTTCATGCATCTGGGTCGCTTTTGTAACCGACATACCTGTGGTATGAAGTGTGGCAGTCTGAATACTTCATGCACCTTTAAATGTCAACCTGTATGTAGTTAAAGTAAGCTGCGGTCAACTTGAGCTTGTTGATATCTCTATAGAGCTTGTCCTCAAATGAAGCAGGTGTGGGCCAAAATATCTTTCTCTGTTCTGCGTATGTTTGGCAATCCTGCAGCAAATGCTTTGCTGTCATTTATCCAGTTCGACAATTACATTCATCGGTATCTCCTATCTTTAGTTTATTGAACAAGTGGTATTTCAGCCTGTTATGTCCTGTGCGGAGTCTGAAGATTGCTACTTGTTATCTTCGGTCGAGTTTGTAATATGCATCATCCTTCTGGTGGCCTGGATGCTCTGATTCCCATTTGGTTCTATAAGTGCTTTTTATCAACCTCTTTGCCTCATTATAGATTATGTCTATGTCAGGCTGTGGTAGTCTCCGCCCTCTTTTGCCAGTCTGTCAGCCTCTTCATTTCCAGGTATACTGCAATGTGATGGGATCCACTTTATTGCAACTTTTTTGGATTTCTGGCATAGACCATGGAGTGCTTCTCTTAGGTCAGCTAGTTCTGTGCTGTTATTGCTCTTCAGTATTGAGAAAGCTGACTTTGCATCTGTGAAGATAGCTATTTGCTTCTCTTTATTTTCCTCCATCAAGAGCATTTCTGCTGCAGTTTTCAGAGCCTCTACCTCCGCTTTGAAGTTACTTGAAAACTTTCCAGTTGCCACTGAATGTCTTTTTTTACTCCATTTTTTAAATTTAGGAGAATTCCTCCTCCTCCATTCTCTATTGAATTTTTGGCTGTTCCGTCTGTATATGCATGGGTAAAATTGCTGCTTGGGTAATGTTCTTTTATGTAGTTTAGGGTTATTTCTCTTCTTTCGGTTTCATGCTGAGTGTTCTTTTTCTCAATACCATGAATGTTTTCTATCATCTCAGGCAGTTGCTGCTGTCTCCAAGCTGTGAACATGTGTGAATTGTAAATGGGTTTGACTGTTTATATGTTAAGTATAGGATCTACCCTAATCTTTCGTTTTGCAGTTTCTACAAAGTTGCTACGCTTCAGTCTTCCCTTTCCAAAACCACTAAACCTTTTATACATAGGGTGATCTGTAAATCTTCTAAATTTATCTGCTTGTTGCTGGGCTCTGCTATCTCTTCTATCCTGCATTGGTTGTAAACAAGTGATCTTTTCTAGTTCATTAATAGGCGTTGTCTTCAGGCTTCCAGTTATGATTCGCATTCCTTGATTTTGGACTCTACTTATTTTGTTAAAGTTTGACTTAGCTGCTGTTGCCCAAGCTGCAAAGCCATATTCCTGTACTGGCCTCACCCGTCCAGTATATAACTTCTTGAGAACTTTCTAATCTGCTCCCCACGTTGTACCAGCAAGCTTTTTCATGATTGCCATTCTTTGCCTTGCTCTTGTTCGATTTTTCGCAACCTGTGTTTTCCATGTCAGGCGACGATCAAAGGTGACTCCTAGATAGTTTGGATTTTCTTCATGGCGCAATATTTTTCCATTCAATACCAGCTTAGGTTGCTGAGTTTTATTTGAGAGGGAGAACACTGTGCGTGTTGTTTTCTCCTCACTTATCTTCACTAGCCATGATTTTGATGGCTAGGTCATCTGTAAAGGAGGATGTGTGTACTCTGGCTGGAAAATTTTCCGTGGTGTCGTTTATATATGCTAAGACAGTGTTTCTCAACCGGTGGGGAATTCCCCCCCCCCCCCCCCCAGGGGGGGGGAATTTTGGGGTTTCCAGGGGGGGGGGGGATGAAGATTATTTCAAGATCGCGTTAATACAAGAACCGATTACTTGATCTTGTTTTTCCTTTCATACTTTACGCTTCTGTACGCATCACCCTTCTGAAATTCATTTTATAACGTAAGTAGATCCGCAAATCACATTTTATGTACATGTCTAGACTTGTTTTAGTATGTGCTATTAAATTTAGCTTCAATTATTACGTATACTGTGTAGGGGCAGGGGGAAATTTTTAGGGAGGAAATACAAAAGGGGGGGGGTGACGTTCTAAAAATATGGTAAGGGGGGAGGGGGGTAATGATGTCCTAAAAATATGGTGAAGGGGGGGAACGGACCAAAAAAGGTTGAGAACCACTGTCATGTAGCAAATGACAGTGAGGCAGGCAATTGATGAGTTAGCGCATCAAAGAAGAAGATAAAAAGTGCCACAAATGGTGAACATTGTGACACCAACATTGAACGCAATTTAGACGTCATGATAGGACGTCACCTAACGCCATAACGGCTTAAGGATGAGTTGGGTTCCAGCTGACAAGGTGATGGGATGTGTTTTCAATACCAGTCTCGGGAGTCAAACCGTTACTAATTCATAAGTCACCAAAGGCAGCGCTAGCTGTTGGAGTTCGATTATGGTGAGCTCCGGTTGAAGGTAGGCGAGTATATTTGATTTGCATTATAAAGACATTAGGCGGCTGGCCCAGTTCCCAACACTTTCACTGGTCTGTGGAGATGATTTCTGATTGAAGAGCGGGAGTGCATGGAGAGAGAGAATGACTGAAGTCGGCATCGATCCCACACTCATCACCGTAGTCTGAGATCAGCTGTAGTAAATACATTGCAGTTCACTCCATCAGTATATGCGTTGAGTCGTTGTTGTGGAGTTCAGATGGTTACCCTGTCCTGTATCAGAATGCCTCAATATATGCTGTCATGTACCCCTGATGCCCAGAGCCACATAGATCATGAGGTGAGCTCGCTACATTATAGAGCCTGAACTCGTATCATTGTGGAGAGGAAGCAACCTCACCTCTTGACCACCACTGTGCTAGGAATAATGTTGGTGAAAGAACTCCTCCTTGGGGGACACCTTGCTCCAACAGCATAATTTTGCTGGTTTGTCCTTGTACTTTTGTCCTGGCAGTTCTGTTATCAAGATAGGGCCGATCCATTTGTACATTTTCCCACAAACATGCATTTTTTGTAGTTTTACTTTCAGTCCCTCCTTCCATACTTTATCAAATGCTTTTTCTAAACCTATCCAGACCGCTTGTGTGGGCTGTTTTCTCTTGGAAGGCATCCTCTATTTCCTGAACTATATAGGTTATTTGATCTTCAGTGGATCTGTACTTTCTGAATCCTGCTTGGTGTGGTGTTAAGAGTTGGTTTTCTTCCAGATGCCATGTTAGCCTGTCATTGATAATGCGTTCCATTAATTTTCCTACACAGCTAAGTAGACTGATAGGTCGATAGCCATTTGGTTCTTCCAGGTCCTTTCCTTTCTTTGGGACTGGTATTAGTATAGCTTCCTTCCATGCCTGTGGGACTATTCCCCTCTTCCAGCTGTAATGTAGGACTGCTGGTAGTTGTTGTTGTTGTTTTTTTTTTTTTTGCCTTAGTGCCTAGTCCTATTAGCATTTCATTTGTCATATCATGGTGATTTCTTCTTTTTTTTAGGGTATTCATTGCCTGTTCCATTTCTTCCATTGTTAGATTTGCCATCATATATTCTGCTGATGTCTCTGTATTACTATGATGTATCTGTTTATCTTTGATTGCTTTCTTCTGTTCGGTTATAACATCTATGTGGTTTGCACTGGCATAGTGTTCCATTAGTGCATTTGCAGCCTTTTTTCCTGAAAGAATGTCATTTCCTTGTTTAATTGTTATTTGTTAGTTTCTATGTCCTTCATTGTTCATGGCCTTCACTAGTTTCCATAGTTTGTTTCCATCCCTGTCAAAATTCAGGTTTTCTGTTTTTTCCCCTCCGACAATCTCTTGTTGTTTGATTTACTGTTCTTTTATATTTTGCTGAGATGGCTTTGAGAGAGATGTTCGCTTCAGTTGTTTGTTCTCTCTCTGCGGTCTTCCTGGCATCTTCAACTTTGTCCTCCAAAATTTGTAGTTTTTCAGTCCAGTATGGTTTGTAATTTTTCCTCGCTCCTCTTGGAATAGACTCAGTGGCTGCCTGTATTATTGCTCTGTTTAGACTTTCCACCATTTGCTTCATGTTGCCATATCGTGTATTTATGTTTTCACAATATTTGTCTGTTAGTATGGCAATCTGCCCCAATCTGCTCGTTTGTAATTCCAGCGGGGCAAAGGCTTTTGCTCCTGTGGAACATACTCCATATTCATTACAAGCTTGATTTGTCTGTGGACACTACCTGCTCATTGGTCAAGCACATAGCGATCGATTTTGTGGAGGATGTCTCCTGTGCAGAAAGCTAAGTCTAGAGTAGAAGTGGTAATCCATCTTCTGGAGTAGAAGCTCGGTGTGTCATCCGCTTTGTTGAGTAGATGGAGATTTGAGTCTATTTCCCAGTCCTCCACTTCATCTCTTCTTTTGTCAGTATCTGGGTATCCCCATCTTTCTGAACGGCTATTAAAGTCTCCGTCAATAATGCAATTTGTGTCAGTTATTTTCATGTTTGAGAGTGTAAGATCCTTATCTGCCGGGCTATACAGATTGTAAATTCTTATTTTCACGTCCTTTATCATTATATCAACACCTATAATTTCTGTTTGGTTGTCAGAGATCACAGGTATTGTATTTCGTGTAAGTATTAGAACTCCTCCTTTGTGTCCTTCGCGGTCGAAACGTGTGGCCTGATATCCCCTGACTGAAAATTTGCGATTGGCATTGAGGTGTGTCTCTTGATTGCATGCCACATCTATTCTATCTTTATGATGACGCTGTGTTAGGGGGACTTTCTTGTTATAAACTCCTTCGACGTTCCACTGTAGTATGTTGAGTGTCCGGGGTGTTTGGTCAATAGCTCTTAACCTACTCCTCTGTGCCTTGACTCCACAGCACAGGGGAAGGTGACCACCATTAGTCATGGGTGGACCCCCTCGAGGCAGGGGGCCCGGCACTATCACCGCCTGATGGGACTTCGCGGGATTAGCACCATAACGATTAATTTTAATTTGTGACATCATGAATTAAGTTACGTTGCACTGCTTTGTCAAGCCTGTGGCTCAGTACATCCGATTTCGACAAGCATTTTTTCGGGGTGCTTTCCCTAGCCTTTGACTGTCTCCAGTCTACCTACAAGGCAGCAGGTTTGTGTGTCACTTGGTCTGGTCCCTCTCCCTTGACCTGTCCGAAAAAGGGTGACCCTTCCAGTAGCTGTGCTACCGTCGGCATAGATCTTGGGGTCATTGGAACACACAAGCCCCTCTACCTCGTCAAGGTGGACACACGGCAGAGGGGGCGATTTATACTGAGTTCGTGAAAGCTTCCAAATAGCTGTGCGTTAATGTACGTATGGAGTGACCAGAAATGATACCGCAATTTAGTCATCACGTGTCCATTTTTAAGGATCTGTTCAGCTGTTTCTATGTAGTTTGATCACACGTACACATGGGTGACAGACCCGCTTTGAGTCTTCGTGAAAGATTGTCTACTCTGCTGTTTACTGTTCAGAGACGGAACATGATTGCCTGTTTTGCACTATGAAAATAGTTGTCAGTGTCTCTGTAGTGAGCTTTCTTCTTAACGACCAAGATGTTAGTCCTCTTTTCATTGTAGTTTATAGATTTATTCGTATGCACGTATGTTTTCCCCTAATTTAACAACGTGTTTGCTCTCACGTTTCTTGTTATGCCACAATATGTAAGTCTCCACCGCAATATTACTCTTCTGTTGGTATTCAATGCGCTTAGTGTGTGTGTGTGTGTGTGTTTTTTTTTTCTATACCAGTTGTTTGTCACCGCTGAGGGCTTGCGGAATTGAAAATTCATCACTGTGGAATACAAACTGTTGCCATTGACATTGTGCTGATGCTATAATGTTTAGGGCCTTCAATTCGTCTGAATGGTTGGAGCAAAATATCCCAGTAAGCGTGCACGCGGATTAAGGTCTGCGATCTGCTCAGACCTTAATCTGTGTCGGACGATTCCAGTAGGTTGATGACTGCTCTCGGTTTCATAAAATTTAATCCATCCTTTCTCCAATAGTCCTCTTCCTCTTTCAACACATGGTCCTCACATTTTCCCAGTAACTTTTATCAATATTTAATAGCGCAGACTGGATTAGTATCTTGACGTCAGACAATTTGAATATAGTATTGTCAGCTGCCACCTGTCCTTAATTTTAGCCCACACAAGTTCTATAGGGTTAAAATGAGAGTGGTACGACGGAAGTCTCAAGCAACCGTGACGATGCTCTTCTATCAACTTGTCGATTTGATATTTCTTGCTTTTTTGGCGTCTGTTTTACAAGGGACAACAATTCTAGCTAGAAATACCTTTCTGGAAATGGTATGTTTTTCATTCGGATCCATATCTTTATTGCTCCCTTTGTGCTCGATGCTGTAGGTATTGTGTCTTCTTGGGCAACAACATTGATATCATGCATTGTCCATAATTGGACACGACAGTCTATCTAGGGATGGAAGCCAATCTCTAAATACATTGCCATTAATCTTAGTATGATAATCCCTATTGTCTGTGTGCTTTGATACGAACACGAGCCCAGCATTCTGTTGTAAGCCATTATGCGTATCACCAGCATGGGCCATGACAAAAAGCTGTCCTATATTACTGGGCACATATCGCTTTATCTGCCATTCCTTATCACCTGCATGGTGCGCATTGATCCACATTTCATCAAAATACACTATGCCATAATTTTCTTTGCGCATTTCCCTTATTTCACGTAGGTATCTGCTTCTCATGGCTCCTAAATGCGGTTGCTTGCAAAGAATATTTCTACCTCCCTTGTACTTTCTAAAAGTGAAGATAATGTCCTTATAGTTTGCCACAAAGTTGTTATGGATAGCTCTATGTTATTGTTCTTTCTCAACCAAACCCTAAGTTTTGTTACAGTCGCTGTTTCTTTGGCATCCAGCATTTTTATAATGCTGGATAATTCTGGATATAAAATCCAAAATTTTTATAATGTTATGAGTCTCCGTGGCGAAGTGGTCAAGCCTTTTGACTCGGGCTCCAAAGGTTGTGGGTTCGATTCCGGGCCGCATCCTTCGATTCACGAGTTAAATTTTTCGGAGACTTCTGTGGGTCGTCGCTAGAGCTGCAGAGTTCGTGCTTTGTGCGATGCTTTCCGCGCTGCGGAAAGAGGCCGAGCCATATGGGATATAACCCGGTGCAATGAAGTAGACCCTGTCGACTTTTTAAAGCATTTTTATATTAGCTCGCCTTATGACATCTTTGTCAAAGCTGTCTACAATAACTTTTCTACCTACCATTTGGTTATTGCGTGGTGGTTTAATTCCAGATTCTTGCACCCATCGACGAAATTACCGTTTACTCAAACCCAATGCATGCACTGTTCTTTTTTCGGAATTTGTAATAGTATAAAACAGTTTCCTGCGATCAGCTTCTATACAAATATATGTGTACAACTTCATAGCGATGCTTTGAAGTGTATACACAATTTAGCATTCAATCCCTTTGAAAAATATTCACACAATCCAATGTTAGCGATAAGTGGTAAGATTTTAAAAAACGATAATAATAATAATAAGGTTTCATGAAATATCCCACAGTTTGACGACACCTCTGAACAGTCCTAGTTTAAACTGCGCGGGGTTCTTGGCATAAGGCCAATCCCGTGAAAAACGTAAAATATTCAACATTGAACGCTTATTGTATGGCTACGATGTAATACATTTAAAATTATGAAATTCATCTCTAACCCGTAAATTATATTCCGCATATAAACAAACTTTGAAATCTGCTGTAAAATCTCTAGAACAAAAATTGTTTTGTTGCGTGGACATAATGATAAGGTTGCATGCTAAATCTCATCATTTTCCTTCAGTTGGTTACTGAGATATGGAATTTTATATTGGGGCAGACAAAAATAAACACACTATAGTACGCAATCTTGCTTAACTGTACTCTTAATTTCAATTTTTTCAAACTTGATTATACCCTTCATGCATGTGTGGAACGATTCCACAATAAACAGAAGAGTTGGTGGGCAGCCAATCTTCTTTAGTGCCTTGAACAGACCCTCACGACTGACCAAGCCAAATGCCTTTGTGAGGTCGATGAAAGCTACAAACAGTGGCTGATTCTGTTCATGGCATTTTTCTTGCATTTGTTGCAATGAGAATATCATATCAGTGGTAGACCTGTTCTGTCGGAAGCCACACTGTGATTCGGGGTAGACTTGATCTCCCAGAACTAGAAGTCTGCGCAGAAAAATTGCGGGCAAATACTTTCCCAACAATACACCAAAATGTGATACCCCTATAGTTGTTACAGTCGCTCCGATCGCCCTTGTTCTTGTACAATGTTATGATGATGCTTGAGTCTTTGAAATCCTGTGGGTCTTGTCCTTCTCGCCAGCATAGCTCTATTAGCTGGTTTATCAGTAGAGTGAATGTGTCTTGCCCACTCCTGATAACCTCTATTGGAATCCCATCCTTACCTGGAGCCCTGCCAGATGCAAGTTCATTTATAGCACACTTAACTTCTGTTATGGTGGGAAGTGTGTCCAGGTGGTCAAGAGTTGGCAGGGCCTCTATGGCGTTGAGGGCATCATGCGCTAGTTTGGTCTCACTTGATTAAAGCCCCAAATAGTGCTCTACCCATCTATCAATCTGCTGTTTCTTATCGGTGATGATTTCTCCAGTCAAGGTTTTCAGTTGGGCACTTCTTTTGATCACTGGACCACAGACTTTCTTTATCCCTTCATCCATGCTTCTGATGTTTCCATTATCACTTGCATTTTGAATGGACTCACATAACGTGATCCAATAGTCATTTGCACACTGCCTGGCAGCCTTTTGCACATCCTCCCTAGCTTGCTTCAGCTCACTAAGAGTGTTAGGCGTTGCGCTTTCCTTGTTTCTTAACAGAGCTATCTTCTTTTTATAAATCAATGGCTACAGTGTCTGGCTGTTTGCCGCAAACCAGTCCTGCCTCTTATGATCCACAGTGCCGTAAGCCCCTACCACTGTTTTATAAAGAGTTTCCTTAAGTTTACCCTAGTTTTCACTTGCTGTACAATTTTCTGATGTATCAGTGAAAGCGTCTTCAAGTTGCTGTTGGAACTCAAAGCACTTATCAGGATCGTGGGTGTTAATAATATTAATCCTGGGGCTATATTTGTGTTTATCAGTGCAGTTTCTCTTTGGTCTCAGTCTAACCCTTGCAACAACCAAAGAATGCTCCGTATCACAGTCAGCACTGTGGTAACTTCGAGATAATGATGTTTGGTTTAGATGTTGTCTCCGTGTGATGATGAAGTCCAGCTGATGCCAGTGGCCGAATCTTGGATGTTTCCATGTGACCTTATGCAGCTCTTTTGTTTTAAAAAATGAGTTTGTAATACATAGGTCTTTTCTGGTACAATGCTCCAACAGCCTTTGTCCATTTTCATTCATGCGACCGATGTTATATTTTCCAACGCACACTGGCCATGAACTCGAGTCCTTGCCCACACGAGCATTGAAATCAATGAGCATATAAATGTAGCCGGACTTTGGAACTGCCTTGATCACAGAGTTTAACTCCTCATAGAATAAATCCTTCACATCAATAGAGGAAGTGAGTGTCGGTGCATATGCAGTGATAATGGTTACAAAACCAAAAGAGGTTGCCAAGCGCAGGGATAATAGTCTTTCCTTACCTCCAGCTGTAATTTGAATCATTCACAGTAGCGAATTCTTCACTGCAAAGCCCACACCATGTTGCCTTTTTTCTGCCTGCCCTCTACCCTTCCAAATAAAGGTGTAATTGTTTTCCTTTAGTGACCCTTCCTCAGGGAGGCGAGTCTCCTGCAGACAAGCAATATCAATGTTAAGACGATTGAGTTCGTCATCAATCACAGCCGTTTTTCTCACATCGTCAATATTCGCCATGTCAGTGGAAAATCCTGGACATGTGGTTCTTACTTTCCAGGTTGCAAGCCGTAGCTTGAGGTATCTAATTTTCTTTTTAGTAATACCTGGTGCATTGGTTTTACAGACTGTGATTCAGATTTTGTCCTAGCCCTAAGCACGCATTGAAGCAGGCAGGCTGTGGCGGATCCGCACCCAATTGGCCGGGGACTGCCCAGCTTGAGTCGGGCGGTAGCTGATCAGTGACACCTGTAGGTGTCTCCCACTGTCAGAGGCAACCCGTGGGGCCCCATGTCTACGTCAATTGACAGGGATTTATAACCCGTAACTGCTACCTCTCGCTTTGATTCCGAGAAAGGTTAAGACCAAGGATGCAGTTATACCTCTCCTTAGCACAAAGCCTGGGCTACAATATAGAGACCATGTGTTGCCCATGCAACATGATCCCCCTCTCTCTCTCTCTCTCTCTCTCTCTCTCTCTCTCTCTCTCTCTCTCTCTCTCTCTCTCTCTCTCTCTCTCTCTCTGCCTGCCTAGTCCACTCCAGAAGAATGGTAACACAGATACATCTGGAATAAGACAAGCTGCAGAAGTTGCCGGATCAGCAAAGCAATGCTCTAACTGTTCGCCTATCGGCGCTTCAATACTAGACCAACTGTCAACTAAGGCTTAGGGCCTGGTCTGCCCTGCCATGACATTTTGTCTTTACATTGCATTTCCTCGAGTAAGGATAAGGCTTGTACCCTCCCAATTGCGCTCTTCCAACTGAAGCCGTTGGCACAATGTGGGGTGTCGGGTTTGGTAAGTGCAGCCCAACATTTGGCGCTAACAGAAAGCAGGTAGTACCGTCTACTGTCATACGGTCGCTCAGTCATATCTGGTTATGGTTAACCTGAAAGAATAGTGACCATATCACCCATAAAATGTGAGTTGTTTTGAGAACGTGAGGCTGAGCATGATATTTATTATATCACCCAATACGTAAAATGTGAGTTGTTCTGAACCAATGAGGCTAGCATAATATTGATCTTATCACCCGTAAAATGTGAGTTGTTCTGAAACAATGAGGCTAGCATAATATTGACCTTATAACCCGTAAAATGTGAGTTGTTCTGAGAACATGAGGCTAGCAAGATATTGAGTATATCACGTGTAAAATGTGAGTTGTTCTGGAAACATGAGGCTAGCATTATAAACCCAGTATGCCTCTGTGAATGTGGAAGGCAAGGGGAAACCACCACATTATCTTCCCAAGATTTCACGGCGACACACATTTCAGAAATAGTGAACGACGTTAATGGCTGTCTTAGGACATCCTCGTCCGATAGGGACAGTCAAGAGCCACAGGTGACACCAGACCGTCATCCATCTACTAATGGCAAAACTAAGACTATAACTAAACTAAATAAATTTAGAGTAGGAACATGGAATGTTAGGACATTAAATGAGCTAGGAAAGTTAAACAATGTTTTAAGAGAAATGGAAAACATTAAAATGAATATATTAGGCATAAGTGAGATGAGATGGAAGGGAGCTGGCAAAACACACAATAATTTATTCTGGTGGGGACACACATGAAAAAGGTGTAGGAATAATATTTGATGAAAAAACAGCACAATCTATGAATGGATACTGGTGTATTTCAGATAGAGTTATAATTGTCAAAATCAAAGATATAAATATTATACAAGTATATGCACCAACAACAAGCAGTAGTGAAGAAGAAATACAACACTTTTACGATGAAATAGAAGTGGCATTAACTCAAATTGGATCACAAGAAATAAAAATAATACTGGGAGATTTTAATGCAAAAGTAGGAAAGGGAAAAATAGAGGATATAGTGGAGAATTACGGTTTAGGTACAAGAAATGAACGAGGAGAGAAACTAATAGAATGGGCAAATATTAATGATATGATAACTGTAAACACATGGTTTAAACACCATAAAAGATGACTATACACACGAAAAAGCCCTGATATGAAAATACGCAACCAAAGTGACTACATACTTATTAATAAAAGATTTAGAAATGCATTAATTAATGTAAAGACAATGCCTGGTGCTGACGGTAATAGTGATCATGTACCACTATGTGGACAAATAAAAGTAAGATTAAAGAGAGGGGAAAAAATGGTTAAGAACCTGAGACTTAATAAAGAGGTTCTGAAAGTAGATAAAGAAATTCAAGAACAATACAGAGTGACTGTGAAAAATAGGTACAATGCAATAGCTAAAATACAGAGTATAAATGATCAATGTTAAGGGACTCCATTCATCAAACTAGCAAAGAAATATTATCGGAGAGAAGCCAAAAAGCTAAGAAAAAATGAATGAATGAAGAAATCTTACTACTGATGGACAAAAGGAAACAGAATAAAAATGACAAACAAGAGTATGCTAAGATACATAAAGAAATAAGAGATAAATGTGTAAAGGCAAAAGAAAGTTGGTTAAATGAGCAAACAAACAAATTGAATTAAATTCCATTAAAGATCAAAAAGGTATGCACAGACAAATCAGTGAGCTCACAGGAAGAAAAATAAGAATAAATACAGGGTGTTTGAAATCAAAAACAGGAAAGATATTACTGGAGGAAGGTGCTATAATGAAGAGGTGGAATGAGTATATAAGAGAATTATATAATGGAGAAAGGGAAGAATTAACAGAAGAAAGTAACATAGAAGGCCCACCTATTCTAAAAGAAGAAGTCGCTGACGCTATGAAAAATATGAAGAAAGGAAAGACAGCTGGGCCAGATGAAATCACAGTAGAAGAATTAGAAGTATTGGGAGAATTTGGGGTAGATATATTAACCAAAATGCTAAATTATATATTTTTTTTTTATTGAGTTGCGTATCCCTTACGGGACGTTGCAGTCAACACCAGCATTTTTTCAGCTGCTGTTGATGTACTAGGCAAGTGTTACGTTCAGTAGTTTGCCATTGCTTTCTGAACGACCGGCCCCTATACCTTTTTCGACAAAACCAGCACCGCCGTGTTTCGAACCCGGGTATACGGGCTCACAAACCGCGTTCGCAAGCCCTTAGCCACAGAGACCGGTAAATGATATTTACAACAGTGGATATTTACCGAGCGATATGGTAAAATCTGTATTTATAGCAATACCAAAGAGACCAGGAGCAAATGAATGTGAAGATTTTCGTACAATTAACCTCATAAACCATGTCACTAAGCTTCTACTCAGAATTATACTGAGAAGAACAAGAAAGAAAATAAAAATGGAAATTAGTGAAGAACAGTATGGTTTTATGGAAGGAAAGGGTACAAACAATGCAATATATATTACGAACACTAATAGAAAGGTCAATAGAAAAACAGAGGGACATATATTTATGCTTCATAGATTATACTAAGGCATTTGATAAAGTAAAACATGATGAGCTGATTAAAATGTTGGAAGATATCAACATTGATAGGAAAGATTTAAGAATAATAAAGAAGAGTGTGTCTTGTCACTGTCAATATCTTGTATCACACACAGGCACTCTCGCTTCTTCATCCAAACCCAAAGAAACATCCGTTGTGTAGATGGTACATCACGTCTTTTATTTCAGTCGAACCTGAGATAGTCACATTATACCCAGGCGGTGGCTGCCTGAACAAATATACAAATGCCGCCTTCTCTACGATAATCATACACAGTCAATTGCTCAAACTCCACACTCGCTATCTTCAACTAGGCATTTGCACTCGGAAATACACAAGTGTCCTCCTCTGAAACCTGTCGAGTCCCGTTTGACGTTTTCCAACACGTCGGCTGGCTTTGTCGTCCTAAATCCCTTGCTGTCCCTAAAACTCCGTGCTGTCTGTCAAACCCCGTGCTGTCCTACCAGTCTCGTAGTACAGCAGTCCGTCCGTGCTACGCTGGGTTGTACTAACGTCTGGTCTATTCCGGGTGGTATCCCGTGAACTGGCGGCCCCTACTATCCTCCGGCCTGGTCCTGCCGGTGTCCTGGTTATGACACGTCTGTGTCCCCACCTAAGTCCTGTCTCCTGTTTATCTACTGTCCTGTAGATGCCCTGTCTTATGACCATTCCATGTCCTGACATATGTTCTGTCTCTACTCTATCTACTACCCTGTAGATGTCCTTATCTATGTCCTATATGTCATTACCTCTATTCTGTCCATTGTCCTCTCTATGTCCTGTATACACGTCCTCAACACCCTGACAGTCACCCAATCTCTTCTCCCTATATAGTGAAGTAATAATGAGAGAGATCAAAGAGAAGCCAGGAATACTAATCGGAGGATATAATATAAACAATATACGCTAGGCAGATGACACAGTATTGGTGGCGGATAGTGCAACAGACCTACAACAATTGTTGGACATTGTAGTATCAGAGAGTGCACAGAAAGGACTCTCCTTGAATATCAAGAAAACATTAACAATGGTGATATCAAAGAAAATTGGGGTACCAAAATGTGACATAGAGATAGAGGGGGAAATTCTCAACCAAGTGGATAATTTTAAATACCTAGGGGCACTTATAACATCGGATGGAAGATGTACAACAGAGATTAAGAGCAGAATAGGGCAGGCAAAAGCCGCATTTCAGAAAATGAAGAGTATCTTATGCAATAAGTCGCTATCAATGAATGTAAGAAAGAGAGTGCTAAAATGCTCTATAGAACCAGTTTTGCTGTATGGCAGCGAATCTTGGAATGTAAATGAACAAATTAGGAAGAACTTAGAAGCAACAGAGATGTGGTTTTTAAGACGAATGTTGCGAATTCCTTGGACTGCCAGAGTAACTAACAACGATTGCCTGAAAGAGGCTAATGAAACTAGATCACTATATACAACAATAAGAAAGAGACAAACAGCTTTCTTTGGTCATGGGATGAGAAGAGAGGCATTGGAGAACATCGTGACAACTGGAAAGATTGAGGGGAAGAGAGGTAGAGGCAGACCAAGAGAAATGATGCTGGACGGATTGAGACGGTGGCATGGAGGAATATCATCAGCAGAGTTGACCCAGAACACCAAAGACCGAGATCTGTGGAGAGCCATGAACGCCTACGCCAGCCGGCACGGCACTTGATGATGATGCTGCTCACAGCGAGAGGAGGGTTGTTGACTTGTTTACAACCTTTCTCTGCTGCGTTCAGCAATACTTCTTTCTCTGTAGCTGTTCTGTGTAGAGTAACCCAGACTAGAGAACAGGCCTGGGCTAGTTAGGAATTGGTCATTCTAACTAGAGCTATCTACTTGACCTAGATATGTGTGCACCATATTATTCTGGAAGCCACTCTGTGTGGCTTCTGGTATATTGTGGCTGAATTTGGAGTCACTTCAGATAGCATAATCTCTAAGAATTCATCATAATGTTATAATTTTTGTTTCTGTTTTTATTCATATTTCAGCAACAAGATTGACAGAACACTGCTAGTATCTGCGATCTGTTTTGAGACCAGAAGACGAGCTTTGGCATTTGTTGTGCAGTTCTTTCTTTAGTGGATCAAATGTACCCAATGATGATGATCAGAATGAGCAAACGGCTCAAACATCATCTGTTTAAAGAACGTTTCGTCAAAGCTTACATGATTCAAGGACATGAACTTAATCACTTTTATTGTACAGACACTATAGAAGACAAATTACTGTTTGAGTAGCAAGCAGCCAGTTAGTTAGGAAAACAATATTAATTAATTTATGTTATTATAGAATATATTATTCAACATAATAGGATTCCACTTTGGAAGAAAAACAAACTATGTATTAAGTAATGTGAGTTTAAAATAATTTGTTTAGTTTTTACTGGTTTAACGAAATAGCATGGTTGAGTACATGTGACCAGAAAATTGTTGATAACATAAACTATCACCCACATTGAGACAGAATTTGTGAATGTCAGTAAATTGCTAGTTTTGGCCAAAGTAGCCATACAAGGTGACATAATTTGTGTGTGCTTTTAGTGTATAGCTAGTTTTAGTTGAACAGCTATACAGGTGTACCAGATGTTGAAGAGGCTTTGGTGATTTCTGACTACAAGCTATTGTCATGTATTCTGTGTTGGTATTAGTTTTGGTGGCATCTGTGGTTGGGTCCAGTGCTGTTCCCACTCATATATGCCCTAAAGGGACACATCTCTTGAAAGTAATGCCTGGCCTGGAAGTGTGTCCACTTTGTCAAGATGGGGTAACTTACATGACTGACCACTGGCACACACACCTGGAGTGCTTCAACTGTACGCGACTCATTGATCCTGAAGTGGAGGTTCTAGTCGCAGAATGTAATATAACCCACGACACTGTAATTCACTGTAGAAGTGGCTTTTACAGAAGAACTAGCCAGAAACCCAGCATCAGTCAGATCAGTGTGTAAAATGCTCGGAATGTGAGAACCCCACTCGACTTTGTGAGGGATTTTATGATACAGTCTGTTGTGGCCATTCCAAGTTATGAGGCTGTCCTGAACAAAGATAATGTGTATATCTGCAAAGAGAAGCCAGTCGTTTGCACCCAAGGACAGTATTATAGTCCACATTATGAACAGTGTTTTCCATGTCCCCCAGATACGTACATGTCTGAGGATTCTCATAACAACAAAGAGTGTAAACTGTGTCAGAAAGTGGGCAATAACTCTAGCAGATTACTTCTCCAGGCCTGTAACAGCACTCATCCAGCAATCGTTGATTGTAAGCCTGGATATTTCAGACACTCTCCTCAAGAATCTCCTCTATCTGATGATGATTGTTCCCCATGTCATACCTGTCAGTTTGTTG
Organism: Cepaea nemoralis; assembly: GCA_014155875.1. Taxonomy (NCBI): domain Eukaryota; kingdom Metazoa; phylum Mollusca; class Gastropoda; order Stylommatophora; family Helicidae; genus Cepaea; species Cepaea nemoralis. The sequence goes on from JACEFZ010001805.1 coordinate 26,399, forward strand.
GCAGAGAATGTACAAGTGACCATGACACAGTTTGTTGTGACAGACCTGAGATGACAGTCATTGACAATAACACAGGTCCAGTCTGTGTGCCCCTCTCTGACACCAATGCCTCCTCTAATACTGAAGGACTGACAGGTGAGTACACATGAGGATTTCAAGACTCTTCTATACATTATTGATTCTTTACTAACAACTGCAGTATTTATTTTTTACTGTTACTAGCACCTTGCCATCTTGACAGATGATAGTTTGTTACGTTGTGCTTCAAAAAGGGCATACTAGATACAATCCATGGTATGGATCAGGGATTGAGTTTTTCTTCTCCCCAGCATAAACCCTGGGCTGAATTGACGAGACCATGTGTTGCCCATGTAGCATGATTCCTCTTTCGACCTGCCTAATTTACTCCAGAGGAAAGGTGATACATATACATCTGGAACAAAACAAGCTGCAGAAACTGTCGGATCAGCAAATCAATGCTCTAACTGTTTGCCTATCGGAGCTTCCATCCTAGACCAGTTGCCAACAAAGACCTATGGCCAGGTCTGTCCTGCCATGACATTTAATATTTAGATTGTAATTCCTCTCACCATGTTGGGGTTTGTATCCCCCAAATTGCGTCTCTCCACCCAAAGCCATTGGCACAATGTCGGGATTGGTTTGGTGAGCGCCAAGTGTTGGGCAGGTAATACTGTCTACTGTTGTAAGGTGGCTGCCTCATATCTAACTCAGATCTGACATATTCTTTACTACAACTGTGGTACTTTACCACAACTACACTATTGATTCTTTACTACAACTACAGTATTGACTCTTTACGACAACTAGAGTATTGATTCTTTATTACAGCTAAGTATTGATTCTTTACTACAGTTAAGTATTGATTAACTACTGAACATAAAAACTTGCCAAGACATTAACAGCAGCTGAAACATGGTGGTGTTGACTGCAATGTCCTGTAAAGGATATACAAAAACAAAACAACAAAAAAGTATTGGTTCTTTTCAACAAGAACACTATTGATTCTTTACTACATATACAGTATTGATTCTTTACTACAACAACTGTATTGATTCTTTACTACAGCTACAGTGTTGACTTTTTTACAACTACAGCATTGAATCTTTACAACAAGAACAACATTGATTCTTTACTATGACTACAATATTGATTCTTTAATACAACTACATTATTGATTCTTTACTTCTTTACACTTGTCAGGATCATGCCTTAGGCAAGAACTCAGGCTCGTATATGCTGACAAATGTGATACTAAACACAGTCACAGAATAACTTAACGTGACACTCTGCAACAACAATTCAAACACTTTATTCTCGCAGCTCACTCCTCGCAATCGTTACATGCATCGCGCAATCACAATCCGCGATGCCATAATACAATCAATACATGCAATCAATAAATACATAAATGCAATACACTTACAACTCTACAACCCAGGCGCACAGTTTCCTAACCTCATACAGGCTTGCTATCGATTCGCGCTCAAACACACAATTTATCACAAGCACCATTCAAACCGTCTGTCCACTACAACGTTTCCCAACCGTCTGGCTAACCGCTCAGAGTTTTCGGCAGTCGGGGTTGTGTCCCCATGCGTGGACTGCGTGTTCCACGCCTGTACCGACTGACCATCTCTGACACACAGCGTGGTTAGCGTTGCTCAGAGTTGAGCTTGGCTGTACTTGCCTGGCGCCATCGAAGACGACGCGTTGTAACTATAGGGGAGACTCTGGCATTCTCCCACCCTCCTTTTCATGAAAGGTGATCCTTTCATGTACTTTATATACATCTTCTTTATACTGTCAAAATCGACCCATGTTAGTCATATGGCATGACACTTTGGTTTATTTTAAAATATGTAGGTAATTGTAAGTTATATCCACACATTTTCAATGTTGCTAGCAAGCAACACACTTCAAGTACAATCCATTCGATGGATTCTTACTTCAGCTGCAATGTGACACAGCCAGTCCGTTAGCCTACAGCGAACACGCAACTAATTCTCGACCAATTAACAAAAATAGCAAAAACATCAGGTCAGTGTAACAGAGCACCATCTCTGTTAGGGAATTAATGAGTTAATACATGGTGTGCAAAAACAAGGGGAAATAGGTTTGTACACGCGTGAGCACCGGTAGTTAGGGATCTAGGGTTGCTCACGCGTGGACGTAAACAGTCCTTCCATCAGCCGCTAAGTAGAACAAGTCGAGTATGATTTCATCTGTACGGTACTTTACAAGTTGATGCCAAATAAACTCGGATATATTGTTAAAATGGACTTTGTTCTTTATAGACACGCACCATCAACTATATACAGCGGCCTTGTTGTTCTATAGCACTGTTATAGGAATCTATTTTTGGTGGATGATTTCCTGTATCTATTTCCATAGTAACTGTCTTAGTCTTACCTAACTCCAAGTCATTAATAGCAAAAACATCCTGATGTTTTCTTACTAAGTCTTCTAATACTTCTTTATACTCTGGCGGAGCTTTCAATTGTGATAATAACTCCTGTTCTCTCTTCAAAGATGACGTTGTTTTGTCTACTGAATGTACTTGAGATGGATATTTTCTGAATGCATGAATCGATTCATCATTCCGTCCTTTCCAACTTCCTCTACTTCTATTTCGGTTTTCACGATTGGTTAACAAATTTTCCTACTTTTCATATGTTTGAGTGAGATTTATATAAGTTTTGTTTGAAATTCGGCTAACCTTTTCACATTTGGTTAACAAAGATTCCTACGTTTCATAAGTTTGGGTGAGATTTCGTCAAACTTTTCACATCTGGACAACAAAATTTCCCACTTTTCATAAGTTTGGGTGAAAGTTGGCCAAACTTTTCACATTTGGTTAACAAATTTTCCTACTTTTCATATGTTTGACTGAGATTTTTATAAGTTTGGTTTGAAATTTGGCTAACCTTTTCACATTTGGTTAACGCATTTTCTTACTTGGCCAAGCTTTTTGCCCTTTGGTTAACAAAGTTTCCTACTTTTCATAAGTTTGGGTGAAATTTTGTCAAACTTTTCACATTTTGTTAACACATATTCTTACTTGGCCAAGAATTTTACCCTTTAGTTAACAGAGTTTCCTAATTTTCATAAGTTTGGGTGAAAATTTGGTCAAACTTTTCACATCTGGACAACAAAATTTCCCACTTTTCATAAGTTTGGGTGAAAGTTGGTCAAAGTTTTCACGATTGGTTAACAAATTTTCCTACTTTTCATATGTTTGAGTGAGATTTATATAAGTTTTGTTTGAAATTCGGCTAACCTTTTCACATTTGGTTAACAAAGATTCCTACTTTTCATTAGTTTGGGTGAGATTTGATCAAACTTTTCACATCTGGACAACAAAATTTCCCACTTTTCATAAGTTTGGGTGAAAGTTAGCCAAACGTTTCACATTTGGTTAACAAATTTTCCTACTTTTCATATGTTTGACTGAGATTTTTATAAGTTTGGTTTGAAATTTGGCTAACCTTTTCACATTTGGTTAACACATTTTCTTACTTGGCCAAGCTTTTTGCCCTTTGGTAAACAAAGTTTCCTACTTTTCATAAGTTTGGGTGAAATTTTGTCAAACTTTTCACATCTGGACAACAAAATTGTTCACTTTTCATAAGTTTGGATGAAAGTTGGCCAAACTGTTCACTTTTGGTTAACAAATTTTCTTACTTTTCATATGTTTGATTGCGATTTTTATAAGTTTGGTTTGAAATGTGGTTAACCTTTTCACATTTGGTTAACAAATGTTCCTACTTTTCATAAGTTTGACTGAGATTTTTATAAGTTTGGTTGAAATGTGACCACCATTTTATCACTTTGGTTAACAAATTTTCCTACTTTTCATATGTTTGACTGAGTTTTTTATAAGTCTGATTAAAATGTCGCCACAATTTTTCCCATTTGGCTAACAAATTTTTTTTACTTGACCAAGGTTTTTACTCTTCATTCTCTCACCATATGACAAGTATATACACCGTAAACACTAAATATTCAACAAACAAGAAATAATTATAATCTATATACCTATTTATTTACAGTATTTCAGTACATTTTACATGCATAATGTCATTATACGAAATGGATGATGTGATATGATCCGGTATACATAGTATCATCACATCATTTTATTTTCACATACAGAGCTATACAAATTGTATGTTGTTTCTGGGTTTCTTCACACCACTGTCTGAGTAGGTTGGTTTTTCCGGCTGGTAGTCTGGTATGTATAGGTCACTTGGTATGTAGTCATACTGGTCTCCTGATTGGTGGGCTGACATCTGCGTATTGTATACAATCGGGCCATCAATCATCTGAGTATTGGGCATATCAAACAGCTGGCTATTGGGCTCTTCACCTATCTGGTTGTTAGGGTAATCACACATCTGACTGTAGCTGGGTTGATAACTGGCTGTATAGTATGCGTCTACTTGGTGGTTTCGTTTAGTATTGACTTGAGTGCTGTCTTGAGTGTGTTGGACTTGCTTGCTTCGGTTGATGTCTTGTTGCACGTCAAACAGCTGGCTATTGGGTTCATCACACATCTGGTAGCTGGGGTCATCACACATCTGACTGCAGCTGGATTGAAAACTGACGGTATAGTATGCGTCTACTTGGTGGTTTCGGTTAGTTTCTTGTTTAACTTGAGCGCTGACTTGAGTGTATTGGACTTGATTGGTTCTGGTAGTGTCTTGTTTGCCATGAACACTGACTTGAATGTTTTGGTTACTGACTTGGTTGTCTCTGTTAGTTTCTTGTTTGACTTCGTTACTGGTTTGGATAACTTGGTTGAGTCTATCAAAGTCAGTTAGGGATCTCGCGATGCGTGGCGATCATCTGTTCATATTCTTGCCGAGTAAGTGTCATTCCATTCTTAGTCGGGAACTTCTTGTCGGATTCACCGTACAATCTTCTGATGTGTAACGTACTCGTTCCTCTGTAGGATGAGACAAAAACGGCCTTATCACCACCACCCACTGGTCTAATAGTCTCACCACTACGAGTCATGCAGACCCAGTTAGCAGGCACAGTCTTGAGGTATGTAGTCATCTTCTGATCACGATGGTTGAGTGTTACTAGCCTCGGGTTTATACACTAGTTTTTGAGCCACGCGTAAAACCGGTTTCAGCCAGTTTCATAGGTCAAGCAGTTCAGATTACGCTGACGTGGCTGTCTGTATGGCGCGACTAAGCGCTCTACTACCCGCTCGTTGACCTGTTGTATGTTTGAGCTGGGTTGGGGAATGCGGGTCATGATCGCCACATGACCTCTAACCATGATGAAATAGATAGTGTAGAGGGCGCCAAGTTACTTGTGTTGTAGTCATTGTGAGCTATAGTCTGCGAAGTCAGAATACCCGTGATATACATATACAGTCTCCTCACACCCTTTGTAGTTTTCTTCGTATTGAGGCCTGCTCAGCTATTAAAGACATGGTTGTAAGTATATTACAGCCATCTTGTTTTTATGTAGGTGTTTTAATACTCTCCCGCTAGTGTGGATTGATATTTTTTTTAATTTTAATTACCAGTTACCATACGGGGGTTAGACTATCTCGGTCTCTTTCACTGTTATTCTTGACTTTTTTCTCTGCTCCAGGACTTTGACTCTGTGACTGGTCCCCAGGACTGGGGTTAGCATTTGGTCCATCTCTAGTATACGTCGCTCAAAATTATCTCGTTCTCTGATTACATGGTGCCAGTTGCCATTGAGTTCTTCGGTGTCAACGCTATGAACTGTCAAGAGGTGAGGATCTGTTGCAAAATTTACCTGGAGAGGAGAAAAAATCACATTGACACTTATAAGGCTTCAGCGTCTAGTAATTGATAGTGAAATAAAGAGTACCAGGTAATAGAATGTACCATTAGACATCGGAACTAACACACCTGTTCTTGGAAACTGTGAGTGTGACCGTTACTATTTATACATACCTTTCTCGATGGGTGTTGTATTTCATCTGCTGCGACAGAGGAGCAACTTCGGAAACCAGCGGTAGGATAGTTTTCATTCCACAAAGCATTGATTTTCTTGAGAAACTCAGAGGCTGGTTCATGACCGCTAGACAGAGGGTCACTATTTTCATCTGAAGAAGAGTCGTCAAGCAGATCAAATGTTGTCTCATATGGGTCTACGGTTGTCTGACTACAAGAAGTAGGTTTCTTGCAGAACAACATGTCTAATGACAGAGCTGGGATGAAGAGCCAAGAATCACCTGTCTTCACACCAGGCAACATAGAAGATGTGCTACTTTGCTGATCACTGAGCCCGGTACTTCTATTCGACGAATGCTAGCCGTCTTATACACGGTATTTGCTTACGTAGAATGACTCATCAGAATATTGCGCACATGCGTGCGCACGCACCCAAACACTTACGCACGGATGCGGAAACACACACACACACACACACATACACACACACATTCATGTGTTATTAGTTTTCGGTTACAGTGCTATTCATCGGACAGGCTACAAGGTGAGAAAGAGAGAGAGAGAGATAAAGAGGGCGAGAGAAAGAGATAGGGACAGAGAGAGTGAGAGAGCGAAAGAGATAGCAAGGGAGAGAAAAAGAGAGAAAGAGATAGGGACAGAGAGAGTGAGAGAGAGAGGTATAGAGAGAGATAGGGACAGAGAGAGTGCGAGAGATGTATAGAGAGAGAGATAGGGACAGAGAGAGTGAGAGAGACAGAGAGGTATAGGGATAGAGAGAGAGACAGCCAGTTAGGGAGAGAAAAAGAGAGAATGATAGAGATAGTGAGAGATAGAGAGAGATTAAAGAAAAGAGAGGAAGAGTGACGAGAGAGAGAGGTAGAGAGGGAGAAAGAGGTAGGGAGGGAGATACCGAGGGTGAGAGAGATAGAGAGGTAGAGATAGAAGGAGAGAAAGAGATAGGATGAGAGAGAGAGAGGTAGAGGGAGAAAGACAACCAGCGCGGGAGAGAAAAAGAGAGAATGATAGAGATAGTAAGAGAGAGAATAGAGAAAAGCGAGAGAGAGGAAGGTGCCGAGAGAGAGAGAGAGAGAGAGAGAGAGAGAGAGAGAGAGAGAGAGAGAGAGAGAGAGAGAGAGAGAGAGAGAGAGAGAGAGAGAGAGATTTACAGCAAATAGAAATACATATTTGCACTGAATTCTTGCATGCCTGACCACTGCATATTTGACCACAACTCGACTAGTCGTCAAAGGTAATTATCGTCATGCTTTATCTACCGGTTATCAGTAACAGCTGGCCGCGGCTATTGTCATATCGCTCGGCTCGTGGTCGGTGAAGCGTTATGGTTGAGTGGTATCGGAAAATCTCGCGGTTGCTGGTCGTTGTATTTCTCGTGGGGCGTTATGGGTTATCGCGTGATCTTTACCTGGTGGCGCAGGTAACAGTTGGCGGTCAGGGAGTCGAGGTCGGGCACAGCGGTTCTAAAGTTACTGAGGCGTGTGCGATGTCCACCGATAGATAGATAGATTGAGAGAGAGAGAGAGAGAGAGAGAGAGAGAGAGAGAGAGAGAGAGAGAGAGAGAGAGAGAGAGAGAGAGAGAGAGAGTAATGAAATAAAGAAAATAATCAGATAAAGAGAATAAAATAAAATGAAATATACAGGGCCACTTGGTATATTTTAAGACTCCCTGATAGAAACTAGACTTTTTATCACTAGACAGTAAATCACATGGTTGACCTTTACCTGTTGTATTTGTTACAGTGAAGGGGCGATAATACTGTTTATCATGGGACGTTATTTGCGGGGTTTATATTGTATATTTTAATGTATATCTCGGGAAGTTAAGGTTTAAGTTAAATGAGGATCAGAGTTTTATATTGAAATTAATATGGTCCAATGTACATACAAGAAATGTAAGTATTATAATGTGTTTTAGCGTAAATTTTAAATAAAATTGATTGGATGGTTAGTATATTTTCTAAACCAGATTTTCACCAAGCGATTAAAGTTGATACATGGGGTCAGGACTTCTGTTGAACTAGCATACTGAACCGTGCAAAATAGTTTATTAATGTAATCCAAAAAGATGGATCCTCGGATTAGCTCGAGAGATGGACTTAATCATTTTCTGTCATATTGACTTCGGTCTCCTCATCAAAGGGTCGATATGACTGGGGTTCGATCACCCACCTCTGCGGTGCCCTGGATCGGTTCTCGCCACCGGGGTGCACACCCGCCCGGTCGGATCGCGCGCCGACGTCCGGTTCGCGCCGGTTCGCGTCGGACCGGCTACGGGGGACCTGGGTAGGGGTATCTGGGTATGGGGTAGCCATGGACCGGAAGTAGTCATCACGACAACCGGAAGTGACAACCGGAAGTGGTCACCCAGACCCAAGAAAATACCCGCAAAATTTCAAAACAATGCGGTCCCCGAAGGACTCAGTTTGGTGACGTCAGACCGTAGGACTATGACTTTTATATAGTAAAATATGACGTCACTACGTAGGACTAAGTCCTAAAAGTATAAGTAGTTACAACATCCCTTACTACTTATTTAGCCTCTTTGAAGTCGTTTAGTAGACCGAATTTTCAGTGTTCTTTTCCCCTTCGTGAGGTCTGCTGTATGTTTCTGGGACTGAATTAGTTACGTTAAAGCTGAAGAAAGAGAGAATTAAGTTAATGTTCGTGAGAGAGCAAAAAGGATATGTTTAAGTTGGATAAGGAGAGAAAGAGTTAAGTTAAATTGGTGAGAGAGTGAGAAAGAGTTGTTAAAGTTAGTTAACTCTTTCTCTGTCGTGCGCCCATACATCGCCAGAATTGACCGACAGTGACGCTCTTGGACCCTTTAATCGTCACAGTTTAAACAATGGTTTATTTGTCCCTTTTCTAATGTTTCCGCAATGTTTAGTTAACTTCAGTAACTTAAAATTGAGATAGAAATATTTTGCAGTTTGAAGCAGGCCGCTGACAACCATATTTGGCCTTAGAAAGCACTAGAATCTTGATTCGAAAAGATTGTTTTGATTTGAACTTCGAAATGACAACACCTTCTGGTTTTGGACCTCATATATGTTAATAGAATTACCGTTTCCAAAAAAAAAATGTTATATTATAGTTATAGTGATTTCAAGGATTTTGTGAAATATTCTAAAACTTAAACCACGTGCAGTATTCAGTTAGTCAGTTAGATTGCAAGCGAAACACTGCAAGCGAAAGTTCGTCATAATATGTCATAATATAATGACACATATCGAATTATAAATGCGCTAATGGGCCACATTTATGCACCTACATTTGTTTTGCCTATCACTAAATATGTAAGGAGTATTTAAATAATTTAATTTAAAAGAATAATAATAGAAAATAGTGTTTATATTCTTCTTTTCAGTACAGTCTGAGTGGTGTGTTACTGACATTTTCCATTTTGTGTGAAAATTATGTGCATCAAAATATTAGGTTTTAGTTATGTTTTATTGGTGTTGTGGTGCAGTTCTTGTGATATTATTGAACAAAAGTGGTGTGTGTAACAGTATTCAGCAAATTTAACTGGATTAGTTGCAGTGGATTATAAATACAGCTTTGGTAAGAGAAATTTTAACATAATTTTTACCTCTTTAATTTCAATCGTCATTATTAAACCTCTCATTATTGTCACAATATTTCTACCCTATCAATTAATTATTAAACTGTCATATTCCTTGTGCAATCCTCCTTAATTTGATATTTAATACAAAATATCTGCTACTATTTTAACCATTTTAAAAGCATTATCGTGACACACCCCTACTTCCAATTTTCTGCCATGAATTTCTGTTTGGTCAGGACCCAATTTTTGTTTGGCACCGAAAGAGTTAAGGAGAGAAAGAGTTAAGTTAAAGTTAGTGAGCGAGCAAGAAAGAGATGTTTAAGTTGGATACGTTTTGAAAGAGTTAATTTAAAGTTGGTCAGAGAGAGTGAGAAGGAGTTAATTTAAAGTTGGGCACAGAAACAGACAGAGAGCTATGTTCAATTTGAATTGAGTTAGAAAGAGTTAGTTAAAGTTGGACAGAAAAAGAGGGAGAGAGAAAGAGGTATGTTAAAGCTGGAAAGAGACAGAGAAAGAATTAATTTAATTTGGACAGAGAGAGAGAGAGAGAGAGAGAGAGAGAGAGAGAGAGAGAGAGAGAGAGAGAGAGAGAGAGAGAGAGAGAGAGAGAGAGAGAGACTAAGTGAGAGAGAAAGTGTTAATTAAAAGTTGAACAGAGAGACAGAGTTAAAGTTGGATTCTGAGCTGTGTATTTCATTCAAGATGTTTTTTCCTTGTATCAACGGTGACTATGGTGAAATGCAGATTCAGAAAATGGCGAATGGCTAGTGTTCTGTCGTTCTGGGTGGATGCTTTATGTGATAATACGTGTGCGGGTTGCTTGTGTTTGTCAGACAGCTGTCTCTTCTTCAGTGAACTGGGCAGTCAAGTGAAGGACGGCCTATTTGGCTCGTCAAAATACTGTTTCCTTCACGAGTCCATACGGGGCAATGATGAGCATTTTATGTGGTTTTTCATTAGCACAGGAATTGAGCAATTATGGAGCAACCTTTTACTGTGAAATTGGAACCATACACCTACTGCTATAACCATTACAGAGAGAAAAAGTTAAATTGGGACGGAGAAAGGGTTACATTAAAGATGGACAGAGATGTTAAAGTAAATAGTTTTGTCTATATCCCAACAGGTAAGTCAAGCACATCAGAACACATAAAAGTTTGTGGACAAAAGTTCATCAACATCATCAATGGCTTCTTGACATGTCAGCGCTGTAGAGAGGGAACCTACAATGATACCCTCAATCATAACAGGACATCATGCCAGAACTGTTCAGACTTCAGTGGCAGACAACTCCCTGCCAATTGTCGTACAGGAAAAGATGTTTTCAAGAACACAAATTCGGGAATGAATATTAATAGAATTGTATCTCTTGTTTCTATTATTTTTGCAGTTTTGATACTTGTTGCTTATTTTATTTTGACGTGGCGGAAACGTGTGTGTCACCACAAGCAAGGAAGAACTAAATATATATGGTGGCCAGGAATGAGCCTTCTTGTTGTAGTAACTATTCATACGATTTGTTCGTGCATTATGAGTATGGTTGTAACAAACACTACTGTGGGAATAATAATTATTACTATTTTAACTATTATTCTGCTTCTAGTGGCTTGCTATTTGCTGTACCATTTTTGGAATCAAAATAAAAGTAAAAATGTAATAAATAAAATCCCAATCCGTCGTGGTGAAATCCCACTTCAAGAGGCGGAATCATATACCTGTTTGGGAAGCAATCTGGACAATAATGGGGGAACAGATAGAGATATTAAAATAAGCATACAAAAGACAAAAGGAGATTTCATTGGTCAGCATAAGGTCACCATACAGTGGATACCATCTCACTGTGGAGTACCCGGAAATGAGAGAGCTGATCTATTAGCTAAGGAAAGAGCAAAAGAAGAAGAACCTGATGTGCCCGTTACATACCACCAAAATAAAACAATGATCAAATCAGTCAGAAGGCCACCAAAACCTGCTCAAGACGACTACCACGTTGTGGACAGACAAGAACAAGTTATTATTCTGCACGCCGGAACAGAACACAGTAGATTACACAACCATACGTATACACAATTCAAGATTGGTGAATCAACCATGTGCACATGTGGAATCGCGTCGCAGACAGCAGAGCACATACTCCAAGACTGCCCAAAATTCAACATATCTAGGCAAACCTTCTGGCCTAGAGAGACGACAGTGGAAGATAAACTCTATGGACCACTGAGTGAACTGGAAAAGACAGTTAAATTCATACAAGAGACAGCATTGCAGTTATAGACAAATCTCAAGCGAACGAAAGAAGATGAGGAACTGAGAAGAACCTCTGGAAGTCAAGGTAAATTAAACTTGAGAAACATGGAGAACAACTAAAAGAATCACCAATAAACTATAAGCATTCATTAACAGGTGTCTATGCAGAATAGTGGAAATATAATGGTGTAACAGAATTGCTAATGAAGTGCTCATGGAGAGAACTCAACAAATTCCAATGAACCAAGAGGTGAAGAAAAGACGCTAGCGCTGGATAGATCACACACTGAGAAAACCTGAGTATGGTATAACTAGACTCTCTAGCCTCGAACCCAGAAGGCAAACGATATAGACACACAGAGAAGAGAATTACAGACAGAGATGGATAATACTGGGAGGACATGGAGAGAGCTGCAGGAGATTGGGCGGCTGGGCGTGGTTTGGTTGATGGCCTATGCCCAAATGTGGGATACAGGGCAGAAGAAGAAGAGTAATCATTGTTGTTTGTATGCAGACTGTAACTACTTCACCAGCCAACAGTTCATCATCTTGTATTGATAGTGGGGTTTGTATGCAGACTGTAACTACTTCACCAGCCAACAGTTCATTATCTTGCATTGACAGTGGAGTTTATGTTTCTTCTATGTTGTAGGCACACAGAGGTAGGTTAACGGTTAATACTAATTAGATGACCAAACCATCTTGGTCTCTGTCTCTCTATGCAATGAACATATGGAGTTGATGTTACTATTTCTCTATCCTCATGTCATAATCTGTCTCTTCTGGTTTCATTGATAGCTCTTCTTAGACATCTCATTTTACAGATTGTTATCTTCCTCTCTTACAGAAACAGACACCAATATTGTGAACATCTCTTTCTGTGCAAAACAACATGCCTTGTTTTTGTTGGTTACCACAAAAATAATATATACATCCTTGTGTCCCATAGATTTGTTATATAACCCAATCTTAGCTCCTGTTGTTACAAGACATTTCCTGACACCCGTCTTAGACAGGGTCGATTTCGGAGCCCAGAACACTTTACAAAGTTGCCCACCTTGCGGGGAATTCAAACACATGATCACCGGTTGGCAGTAAGCATGCTAGCCACTCCAATAACCTTCCTCTCGTGAGACAGAATGCTGGGCATCAAATGTAGCTGGTCTTCATTGTGAAGAAGGCCAGTGATCTGATCTCCATATGCTCATCATTTGTGAATCTGTTGCTGTGAATGTAATGTTTCTATTCTATATAATGAAATGTATATAGCTTGTTATTCATTAGTTAGTTACCACATAAAAGTGCCCCTCTGACGTGTCTCCACCTTGTCGTGGTAGAGGGGCTTGCGTGTTCCAATGACCCCATGCGTATGCCGACGGTAGAACAGCTACATGTCGGACAGATCATGGGATAGGAACCAGACCAAGAAAGACACACACCTGCTGCCTTGCAGGTAGACTTGGGACAGGCAGTCAAAGCTAGTTATCCATAAAGTCCGAATCAGGCGCACGATACCACTGCTTTCTACGGCTCTCAGCTGAGAGATATGGCTGAACGCCTCTAAGTCAATATCCCCCGGGTGTGAGGGCAGGGCCGATGCTCACCCACTGCGGAATGTAGGTGAGATGTTGAGTCTTGCTACACGCTTGGTCCAGACACTTGTTCTATGGCTGTCAGCCGAGGGATATGATGGATCTCCGGATGAGACGGCCTGACCGTCACTCGCCCTCCGCTGCATGGAGGTAAGATGCTGAGTCTGAAGCACATGCATCCTACATCGTGAGCGTTACTAAGGGTGGAAAAAGCATCCCAGTCCCATGCAGTGGTTACAATGCAAGTCTGTATTTCAACTCATTGAGTGTGCGCAGTCAAAGGTGGAAAAATGTCTCATTAACACGAAATGGAACGCTTGGCTAGCGAACCAATTACGTGGAAGTCCGAAGCAAACGCTTGCCGAATGGACGTTGTTTCATTAACACGAAATGGAACGCTAGGCTAGCGAATCCACTACATAGAAGTTTGATGTGGAAGCTTGCTGAGTGGATGTCGCCTGGAAAGTACAGTGGAAAAACGTCTCATTAACACGAAATTGAACGCTTGGCTAGCGAATCCATTACGTTGAAGTCTGAAGCGAAAGTTTGCTGAGTGGATGTCAACTGCAGACTGACCGTTCCTGGTTTGCGTGAGGAGCGGCCAATGATGAACGAAATACCCAATACATGGAAGTGAGGAATTAAAGCAGCCATGTACAGTACGTGGTGATTCCTTGGGTGAGCCCAGTACGAGAGCGCTATGTATCGGCTCTGCAATTATAGAAGCCTCCTTGGATGGCAGTAAATACCCAAGGACTGCCCCTGCCTTCTCCTGAGGGCTGACCGTGAAGTCTTCGACCGTTGTAACTTGACCAGCTAGAATGTGGACGGCACCACAAAAGTGAGAGTCCCCCAGGAGGGCTAACCTTGATTTGATAAAACTCCTGCTAAAGTCGGATGTGTTGGCCTAATGGTTTTGTCCCAAGGGTGCATAATGAGACACACTGCAATTATGTCTGAAAAAACACTACGGATGAACGCAGAAGAGGAAGAAGAAGACATAACATTGTATTTTGTGAATGGACATCTCATCAAGTGGAAAGTTAAAACTTACAGTGAGTTTGTTTTTCAATAGTAAATGTAGGGTCCTGTGTCTCTGTTTATTACCAGTATTCAAGCAATGTAAATACTGGAGTTCCAGGATCTATGGGTGGAAGTTGAAACATTTGAGTCATGAGTCACAAAAAAGTTAGTTGCATATCCTTTACAGGACGTTACAGTCAACCACTCATTTTTTTGTTTCAGTTCGTGATTTCTTGGCAAATTTACATTCTGTTTTTTTTCCCCATTGCTTTCTGAATGACTGGCACTTATATCTTTGTATTGAAAACCAACGCAAAGCGGGCTGCTGCCAAATCGCTCAAAGCTGTGTTTCGAACGCAGTAGTGGGACTACGAATTTCGTCTGTAACTCCTTCGCCACAGAGACAGGGAAGAGGTATAACAACGCAACAGAAATGATGGGCTTGATTGCAGCATTTTGTCAAGGACATGCTTTAACTAAACTACTGTAATAAACAGTATCAGTCACAGGGAGATTGCTGTCCAGTGGGTTTGAATTCCATTATCAATTCTGTTGTGTGTCTTGTCTAATGAGCATCAAATACCAGTTACCCTAGAGCCATGAGAAGATGATCTTTGATGTAAGGCCAGTGATGGTAGTTGCTGATGTTGCATTCTAACGACATGGCCAAACCACTTGATCTTCTGTCTTTCAATAAATGTGGCACAAGGTGTTGATCCCACTGTCTGTCTGATAATAGCATTTCTTACTTAGCAATCCGAGACCGAGTAAGAAATGCTATTATCAGACAGACTGTGGGATCAACACCCTGTGCTACATTTATTGAAAGACAGAAGATCAAGTGGTTTGGCCATGTCGTTAGAATGCAACACCATCATCTACCATCACGGGCCTTACATCAAAGATCATCTACAACGAGACCAAGAGGACGTCCAAGAAGAAAATGGATTGACGATATCAAAGACATTGTACAATCACACGAAATGACACTATCCAGTGACGCCCATTGAGCGCTGGAGCGCAGAATTATTCCTCCCCACGACGCTTAACGGCAGAAGTGGCAGATGATGATGATGATCGTACAGGAGGGGGAGATTAAAGGTGAAAGGATCAACTTAATTGCACCAGGTTTTATGCCATATGGTTCATTTTCTTTCCACAGAACAGCCTGTCGAACACGTTGCACAGACCTCTGTAGTTCTATTGACGGTTCTCATGAATCTCAGAGAAAATTGTGCTCATGAACCAAATGATGAAATCCAGAAATGAACCCCTAGCTTACAGAGCGTGACACAGGGGGCATAACCACTTTGATATGTAAATATATAAATCTGTTAAAATTTCTTTTGTATCATTATTGTACACGAATATAAGTAATGTAGATCTGTTCTCATTTTTAAACATTGTTTTTGTACACGAGTGTAAGTAATGTAAATATGCCATCATCATCATCATCTTCCACTTCTGCCGTCAAGCGTCGTGGGGAGGAATAATGTGCGCTCCATCGCCCGATGGGAGGCAGTGGATAGTGTCATTCCGTGTGGTTGTACAATGTCTCTAATGTCGTCAATCCATTTTATTCTTGGACGTCCTCGTGGTCTCGTCGCAGATGATCTTTGATGTAAGGCCTGTGATGGTAGTTGCTGGTGTTGCATTCTAACGACATGGCCAAACCACTTGATCTTCTGTCTTTCAATAAATGTGGCACAGGGTGTTGATCCCACAGTCTGTCTGATAATAGCATTTCTAACTCGGTCTCGGATTGTTAAGTTGGCAGCTCTCCTCAGGCATCTCATTTTGCAGGTGTTGATTTTGCGAAGGTGTAATTTGGATAAAGTCCAGGTTTGAGATTGGTAGCATAGGGTTGGTGTGAATATGCTGTTTATTATCTGTCGTTTTGCGGACATGGGTATGTTTGGATGTTTCAGTAAGGGTGATAGTTGATATGTAAGTGCACTAGCTTTTTGACATCTGATATCAATTTCTCTGTCCAATCTGCCATCTTCTGTGATCATACTTCCAAGGTATTTGAATTCTTTATCTTGTTTCAGAGTTGTGTTATTTATCTGTATATTTAGTGGGCCTGGCGATCTGCTAACTTGCATTACTTCGGTTTTGGCTGTGTTTATACTCATATTGTATCTGCTGCAGGTTGAACTCAAATTAGTAATATGATTTTGTAGTCTGCCCTCATCGCTGTAAAACAGGCACTGATCGTCTGCAAATAGAAGTTCATTTATTTCCTGTTAGTCAGTTTTTTTCATCTGGAGTAAAGAGTTCTAAATTTTCTGAATCTGTTCTGTCGAGACTTGCTTCTTTGGAGTTTCTGTCCATGTAGATATTGAATAGCAGGGGAGAGAGCACACATCCCTGCCTCACTCTGTATTGACTGTGAACATATCTGATATACCTTCTTGTGTTCTTATTGCACTTCGGCTCGAGTGGTTTATGGCTATGATGTTTTCTAGCAGTTGCCCTTATATCTGACAGAATGTAAATATGTAATCATTTTAAAATCATTATTGTACAGGAATATAATTAATGTAAATATGTTATTATTTTTAATATCATTATTATACAGGAATATAAGTAATATAAATATGTTATCTTTTTAAAAATCATTATTGTACAAGAATGTTAAGAGTTAGTAGTATGTCCTTTACAGGGCGTCACAATCAGCCCCAGGATTGTTTCTGCTGTTTGTGATTTACTAAGCAATGTTTACATTTACTAGTTTGCCATTGCTTACAGAACGACTGATGCTCATAACACTGAAATCAGCACAAGGCAGTCTGCCCCCAAATCGACTACGGCTGATGTTGAACCCTGGATTCGGTATGTCAGGGAATCATGAATCATGTTCACTGCCCCTAACCCACAGCACCGGCTCTCTTTCATGGGTAGTTTTTCTAATATAAATATGTTGCCTGGATGGTGACCCAACATGCCTGCTCTTTTCAATTTCCAACTGATGAGGTGTCTTTAACTGGTACAACATGGACACAATCCCCTCATATTTCTGTCTCCAACTGATGATGTGTGGTTAACAGGTACAACATACACACACATCTTCTCACATTTCTGTCTCCAGCTGATGAGGTGTCCTTAACAGGTACAACATACACACAAATCCTCTCACATTTCTGTCTCCAGCTGATTATGTACCCTTAACAGGTACAACATGCACACAAATCCCCTCACATTTCTGTCTCCGGCTGATTATGTACCCTTAACAGGTTTTCAGCAACTTACTTGCAACAGGTAATTCAGGACACCCTACTTTTGCACGACACGAACCAATAACTCGTGTGATTTGCAAAAGGATACATTTTTATTTAGAGCTGATTACAAACAAGCTCTGCGAGCGGAATACTTCATTGATAATCAACAACATGGTATGTTTCACAGATGCAATGCAGAGGTGAAAATAATGATACTATTTACTAATTGGAATCTTACGCCTAGCTAACACCATTGTCGATAAACTATATAAGGTTCCTAGCGAACACGTCTGCTCTCTATCCGTCTTTGTCCCAGTCTGAGCCCACGCTTCTAGTTGTGCGTTCAACCACGGACATTCAGGTCCTCTGTGCGCTGGCGAGTTTGCGTGCGTAGAGTCCCAGCACGCTTGGTCAGTTAACTAAAGTAACTGGTATTCTCCAGTTACTCGTCGAGAGGCGAGTTTCCTATACTCTTGGGAAACCCTCGCTCATAAGTACTCAATGACCTCTTAGATGACACGAGTGTGTCCTGTTGTCAAGCTAAATATAGTGCCCGTGTCTCTCCTGTCTGGTGTTCTCTGTATAGCTTCCGTCTTAACTCTCTAAGCTCCCATGTAGAACTTTGACACGCTCTTCTCCTCTGCGTGTAGTGTTACAAACGTTTAACTCCTGTATGTAACACGTATTGGTCACTGAAAAATTGGCTGTCCAATTTTGTCAAAGATCTCACAAGTTTAAGTATCTCTTCTGGGGATAGAACAAATTCTCTTCTCTGCCTTTTCACACTGTTATATTGATTCACTCGGCTATTGAGTAGTGCATCACATCAATATCGTTGGATAAAGACATCTATTATATTCTTGAGAATTGTATTGATCTGGAACCGTTGTCTTATGACTTATGTCCTGGCTTCCGTCGTTTGACCCTATGTCTTTTGACTTCTGCCCGTTGACTTATGTCTCGACCTGTCCTCAAATTGCCCAAAATGACAACCCGCTACAAGTTGTCTCTGTTACGAGAACAACACATGAGCATAAATGTTCATGTTCCCCTATAATATCAGCACCAACTCGTATGCTCTATGTTCTACTCTTCACCTTCAAACTTCCGTTTGTGAAGAAATATTTTCAATGTTACCTTCAGGTTTTTGAAGAAGTTATTGTGTCCCCTGTTTTGAGTTACTGTTCTTTGAAAGAAATGGTGAATGCAACCTTTATGTGTTTGTTTTCCTGTTTGTTTGCATGTTATTTAATAAACTACAATGTAATTAACTTGCTAACATGTGTATGCGTTTCTATTCTACATGTATGTATTACATCGAGCGCCGTAAATCGGATTATTGTGGCTACAAATGTCGGTTACTTTTATTTATGACCACAATTTCGTTTTAAGATGCTCAAAGTATTTTTCTATTTACTACTACTATTTCTAAAGTTTTGCAGTTACACACTCAAAACTGAACAACACATTGGTTACACAGATTGACACAGACAAGTCATAATAAGATGATTTGCGCGGAGAAAAAATTTCCGCTAAATCTCTCTCTCTCTCTCTCTCTCTCTCTCTCCTCTCTCTCTCTCTCCTCTCTCTCTCTCTCTCTCATCTCTCTCCTCTCTCTCTCTCTCTCATTCAATGTTTACTTTGTATTCATTCACTCCTCTCCTATTATACATCTTTCTTCCACTTTCATACCATAGTTATGTTAAAACATTCACTCGTCCTTAAAATATGGTTCATAATATTACATAAATGAACATTACATATTTACACTAAATGATTGGCTGAATCGTACAGGTTTTCACGCCACATGACTGTGCTATATCTTTGCACGCATCATATCTATACAAAATATTATACAAGTTTATGATGATGGTTTGTTACCGATCATATGATACTTACTAATCTAAATAAGCTATAGTAATTTCGTGTGCAGTCCTAAATTAACCTAAGGGAAATAACCTAATTAATTAATTATATTTAAGCAAAGTGGGTTAGTTACCTTATAGTATTATTGGTAAATGGGATGATATTAATTTTCAATAGTTGGGTTAGTTTAGAAATGATGTTTTAAGCAAATTAATCTATAAATGATTATGTTTACATGGTGATGTGATAAAGTAATGTCTAATAATTGCATGTCTAACGTAGGTGTTAACTTACGTGAGGTTTTTAAGTAAATGTTGGTGACTTATACATATGAACTAACCTAAATAACGTCATATATTTACTTGAACATTTGCAATTCAATTATAAATATACACAATGAGGTTATGCGCACTGTTTATAAAAAACAAAAATTAATGTACTATACATATCACAATTACCTCTATATATAATTACACTAACGTCGTCCTTCCCTGTGTAATGTTCGAGCACTGTTCCTTGTAGACTAGTGTACTAACATAGTTCAATTAACCACAGTCTTATATGCTCTCATTTCAGGATAGTGTTTATATATAAAGTTCCCTATCAGTTTCTGTAGGTTCACGTCTAACTCTTTCGATATAATTCTTGCTTATCTACGTGTTAGCGCTGTAGAAATATCACTAATGTGCCTGTTCATTTATTCATAATGGCACTGTTTCTCTTGCACAGTTTAGTCGACTGGCGATAATAACGCACTTAAAGTGTAAGTTTTTACCACACACGGCACTGATTTCATTAACAACTACAGTGTCACTGTTTCTGGTGATAAATCGTCGCTCTTTTCCTGTACTTCAGGTATCTCTATATTTGAAGGTCGACTTAAAATGTCTGCCAAAGAGTTTAACGATCCCTTCAAATGCTGGATTGTAAAGGCATAGTTTGCCAATATTAAGGACCATTTGTAGATCCTGTTGTTTTGAGGGATGCCAGACTGCATTACCGCAAGCGGAGAGTTGTCGGACTGGATTACAAACTCTGTACCTGCCAAAAACCTATGCAGTTTTCTAACACAATAGATTACGCTAAGGCCCTCCAATTCAGATGCTGAGTATCTTGATTCAGCTGGGCTGATTTTCCGGCTTACATACATCACTGGGTGGAACTTCCCGTCATAAAACTGGCCAAATATACCAGATATGGAAATCGCACTTGCGTCTGTGCGAAGGAAATATGTAAGATTTTGATTAGGTAAACGCAAAATAGGTGGTACACTGAATAAATATTTCCAATTTTGATAATGCGCCAATTAACTTTGCATCTTGTACATCTAATTTAGCCCGAAGCTTTCAAAATATTGGAAAAAAACACTGGTGATTTCCGCCAGATTGGGAATAAATTTACTATAATAGTTTACAAGACCAAGTAGACTTCGGACCTGTTTCTTGGTCGTTGGCATAGTCAAATTAAGAATCTTCGTGACTATTTTCTCGTCTGTTCTGAGTTGGCCTCTGCAGATGGTATGGCCTAAGAAGTCAATTTCCTCCATGCCCAACTCTATCTTAGTTGGTGTAACGGTAAGACCGAATAATCGCAACCTGTCGAAGACATGTCGAAGTTTCTGTAGGTGTGACGTCCAGTCTTCAGTATGAATACATGTGTCATCTATGTATGTAGATGTATTGGTCACCCCGTGGAGAAGATCTCTAGTAAGACGTACAAAAGTGGCTGGAGCATTACGAAGGCCAAAAGGGAGAAATCGCCACTCATAGAGTCCTAGAGGTGTAGAAAAAGCTGTCAAAGTAATTGAATTTTCTTGCATCGGGACTTGCCAGTAACCTCGCGTGAGGTCGAGTTTGGAAAATATACGAGATGTAGACATGTCCAGGATCAAATCCTCGCATGCTGGAATTGGCTCAGCATCGATTTTTGTCACTCTGTTTAAACGCCGATAATCGACGCAGAGGCGAATTGTTGAGTCCTTTTTGGTGACAAGAACGATAGGAAAGGAATATTCTGACTGTGATCTTTGAATTATTCCACTCGACTCAAGAGATAGTAGTTCTTTGTCGAGATTTGCCCTATAATTCAGAGGGATGGAATAAGGTCGACATTTGATAGGGGTGTTATCAGTCAGAATAATAGAATGCTCTATTCTGTCCGTCTTTCCTGGGATGTCGGAGAAAATGTCCTTGTACTCTGTCACTAAATCTATCATCTGTCGTCGTTGCTCGTCCGTAAGTTTGGTTTCTATCCGTATGCTATCGATGGTCCCAGTCGTGTCTACAGTAGGGACTGGTAATTCTATTCCGTCGTCATCTGTCTGGTTAAGTACTGATGTGGTATTAGCTGTGTGTGCTGTTACCTGGCTAAGTGTATTTGCGATGTCGTTGTCGTGTGTCGCCCTACCTAGTGTAGTTGTGTTGTGTACGTCTGTCGTCCGATTGACTGGTGTGGGTGCATTTTTTTCGTCTGTCGTTAGTTCCTGTCGTGAGAAATATGGTTTCAGCATGTTGATATGAAATATCTTTAATTTTCCCTTTATCGATATTTCATAGTCGACATCTGATATTTTACGTTCGACGTTGAATGGCCCTTGCCATGATGTTAGCAATAAATTACGTTTATCTGGTCGTAAAAGCAGAACTTTCTGCTTAGGTTCAAGGTGTATTGTTTTAGCACCCTTATTTGCATACTCGCGGTACATCTGTCCTTTCCTCTCCAAAGATGCTTTGGCTATTTCACACGCTTTCATGATTCTATCGCGTGTCTCTGTTACCATCTCATATGGTGTTACTGATGTTGGATTTTCTGATAAGCTAGTAATTAGCTGATGGTATATTGATAAGGGTCCACGAGGGTTCGCCCCATACACTAGTTCAAAAGGTGAGAAACCCGTACTTGAGTGCGGAATTTCTCGATGGGCAAATAGCACAGCTGGCAATAGTTAGTTAGTTAGTTAGTTAGTCGACAGATCATCCTCGTTGCACATCAAACCATTCAGTCCATAAGTGCTCGGATCCCCTCCTCAGCAAATCCCGCAGCGTGTAGCGGCTAACGACGCCAGTTCTATGTTGGTTTATCAATCTTCTTTGGCGTCCTGCGTAGTGTTCTTGTTTGGCCATCCCTCTTTTAATTTGCTGCTCTCGCAGTCTGGCCATTGTTGTAGATTCACAGTCATCACTTGGTTCTCGCAAAAGTCTCACTTCTCGTAGAGCATTCAGAATGTCAGCCTGGTCCATGGCGCGTCCGCCCTCCACAGTAGCCTCACCTGCGAGCTTGTCAGCCCGCTCATTTCCTTGTACTCCCGCATGCCCTGGCACGAAGATGAAACTAATTTTTGCCAGCCGAGACCGCTTCAGAGGCAGCAACCATTCTCTTCGGATCGACCCCTCCTCTATCCTCTTGATTAGTAAACCAAATATCTAAACAGATTTGGCAATAGTGTGTCCCATTCAGCTGGGTTTTCGGTTGTTATTGTTGCCAGCATGTGTTTCAAATCCCCGTTAATTTTTTCTATGATGCCGTTACTCATTGGGTGGTACGGTGTACAGAAATGCTGCTGCATTCCTAACAATTTTGTTAAGGCTCGCATAGCAGCCGAAATAAACTGGGTTCCACGATCCGATAAAATCGTTCGCGGAAAACCAAAACGACAAAATAAGTGCAAAAATACATTTACCACATCTTTAGAGGTGATGTATTTTAGTGGAATTGCTTCGATCCACCTGGTACATGTATACACGAGCGTTAGTATGAAACGGTTTCCCTTGTTCGACACCTGATTCAGGGGTCCAACAATATCGACCGCTACACACTCAAATGGTCTTGATGCCAATAATGACTGTTGAACTTCGGCCGTCACATGCTTACCCTTTCTTACAAGATGTTGACAAATAGTACATGAACGACAGAAAAATTTTATATCAGTACAGAATTTAGGCCAGTAGAATTGTGACAAGATTCTGGCTCTGGTTTTGTCATAGGCCAAATGTCCAACAAACGGTGACTCATGTGCGATCTTTAGCACAGTTTGTCGGTATGTTACAGGTAACACCGTTTGTTGAATTTCATGGTTATTATTTGTGTAATAACGCATGAGAATTCCGTTGTGTATTCTAAAATACCAGGTTGCATTTTTAGTCACTTTCGCTCGCTCACCTAACAATTTAAAATAAGGTGCGATAGTTTGATCGGTGCGTTGTGCCTCGATAAATTCTTGTCGAGTATTATTATTAGTAGCACCGCAGGGTGGTAGCAGCTGTAACATCTCGTTTTGCAGGTCAGTGTGGTGTGTTTGCGTTTCTGACCTTGTTACAGCATTAGCCAGGTTCGTTTCCCTCCAGGCTAATATATCATCGTCAGTACATTTCTTTAATGAATCTAAACATCCTAAAATAAGATCTGTGCAAGGGTCTTGCAAGATTGCGCACGTAAATGTGCCGGTAAGGTATGGGGTATTTATATGCGCTTTTGCCAGTGGGTATTTCTCAATTGTTCCAGAGAAAGTACGGCATTTGACAAATTCACCCGTGTAATCTTCTGGTCTCACCAGCTCTTTTCTCAGGCCAAGTAAAGTGCTGCCGCTGTCCAGTAAACAATGGCATGGTTGATTATTTACCAGCGCATCGTAGAACTTCAATTTACCTCTGGAGGCATTAGCTGCACTAGTATCTTCGATGGAATATGGAATAACGTGACCACATTTTAATTTTCCATCCGCATGAAACCGGTTACATGTATCACATTTATTGAAATCAAGTATATCAGTAACTACTGCCACACTTTCACACACATTCTCTGGTAGTACATTCTCAAGTTCAGAGTCAATCACACTATCATCGTCAGATGATAACCAAATTCATACACATTTCTTATCACTTTTCACAGAATTACACAATTTCTAACTTATTTTCTCTTAATTGTGGTTTAAGCTCCACAAATGGTACTTTTTACAGTATTTGGTGTTCATTCTCGAAAAACACTCTATTTCAAACATTATATAATAAATAATTCACGTTTGGATAATTTTATCACCACAAAATAAATTTAGAGTCTATAGACGTTGGTTCAGAAGCTTCTGACACCAAATGGGTCCTGCCTGTCAGCAACTTACTTGCGACAGGCAATTCAGGACACCCTACTTTTGCACGACACGAACCAATAACTCGTGTGATTTGCAAAAGGATACATTTTTATTTAGAGCTGATTACAAACAAGCTCTGCGAGCAGAATACTTCATTGATAATCAACAACATGGTATGTTTCACAGATGCAATGCAGAGGTGAAAATAATGATACTATTTACTAATTGGAATCTTAAGCCTAGCTAACACCATTGTCGATAAACTATATAAGGTTCCTATCGAACACGTCTGCTCTCTATCCGTCCTTGTCCCAGTCTGAGCCACGCTTCTAGTTGTGCGTTCAACCACGGACATTCAGTCCTCTGTGCGCTGGCGAGTTTGCGTGCGTAGAGTCCCAGCACGCTTGGTCAGTTAACTAAAGTAACTGGTATTCTCCAGTTACTCGTCGAGAGGCTAGTTTCCTATACTCATGGGAAACCCTCGCTCATAAGTACTCAATGACCTCTTAGATGACACGAGTGTGTCCTGTTGTCAAGCTAAATATAGTGCCCGTGTCTCTCCTGTCTGGTGTTCTCTGTATAGCTCCGTCTTAACTCTCTAAGCTCCCATGTAGATCTTTGACAAGGTACAACATGCACACAAATCCCCTCACATTTCTGTCTCCAGCTGATGAGGTGTCCTTAATAGTTACAACACACACACACACACACACACACACACACACACACACACAAATCCTCTCACATTTCTCGCACTGTATCCAACTGATGTGGTGTCTTTAACAGGTATATGATATATTTTACCTCACCCATCACAGTTTTTCCAGGAACTTGGTCACAAGTGTGCCGTTCGGATAACCATATGTGAAAGAAAGAGAAAGAGAGATGAAAGTGGAGAGAGAGAGAGAGAGAGAGAGAGAGAGAGAGAGAGAGAGAGAGAGAGAGAGAGAGAGAGAGAGAGGGGAAAGAGAAGAATGAGGGAAAGGACATGATATAGGGGGAAGCCTAAGAGTTCGTTCCTCAACTCGATCTCTGCCCGCAACGCACTATCTTTGGTAACAAGGGATGATGAAGCAAGAAGAGAGAAGACAGGAAAAGATGAGGAGATAAAGGAAGAGAGGAAGGGATAGGACAGACGTAGGTTCGTGTTTCCGCATGAGAACGGTAGTTAATATTACTACAGCTCCATCGACATTCTGTGGTATTCTGTCTGGTTATAGAAGAGATGTACAGCCCACAAGGTCTCTAAACTATTCTAACCTACACAACCTCAGACTGACAAGTTGAAATGAAAGGCAACTCAGACATATATTTATTTCCTTCTGAACAGTAACAAAGTGACAATCTATAACATAATCAAATAAGGTAATCCGTGCATCAATCCATTACAGTCAAATAATGTATAACTAATGCAGAACAATAATGCATGACCTCATAAGGGAGGGATAGATAATACAGTCTGCAACTGGATATCAGGGGAATGTTACCTATGACCACCTACTAACTGCATGAAGCAAAGAACTAAAGCTAGGATTTCCACCGGCCTTTTATCTATCTCGTAGTAACCTTTCAGCAGGTAGTCCATTTATACATTTATAACCCAGGGAGTCAGTCCACTCCCATCCAACTTGTTCAGCGGGTAACTGTTTGTTCGGGTATTACTAGCTTACCCAGGCAATGCCTGAAACATGATAAAAGAAATACCCGTGAGTGTTATATCAAGATAAACCTTAGTCTTTCCCTGTCTACAGAGTCCCTAGCATTTATTGTTTCCTTCTCTATGCTAGTATTAAGCCTTATCATTGTGTATCCCTATTGTTATCGTGTACCCTCATTATTACTGCATAAGCCATTGTGTACTTGAGTATAGCTGTGGTGACAGTAGTAAGGGTAGGAGTTGTGTGTGTACTTGTCTGTATGTGTTTGTTTGTTATGCCTGTGTGTATGGATATTTGTTCTTGTCTGTATGTGTGGTGTCTGTGTGTACAAGTGTGTATGTGCTGTCTTTGTGTGTGTATGTGTGTGCACTCATGATGTCTGTATATGTATTTGTCAGTGTTCGTGTGTGTACTTGTGTATAGCTGTGGTGACAGTAGTAATGGTGTGAGTTGTCTGTACTTGTGTTTGTCTGTATGTACAAGTGTGCACATGTGTGTGTGGTTGTCTTTGTGTACTTGTGTGTGTGTGAATGTGTGTGTGTGGTTGTCTTTGTATTTGTGTGTATCAAGTGTGTATGGGTGAGTGTGTCTGTCTGTGTGTACTTGCGTATAGCTGTGTTGATAGTAGCAATGATTGTTTATGTGTCTGCCTTTGTGTGCGTGTATGTGTGGCTGTGTCTTTCTGTGTGTACTTGTGTATAGCTGTGGTGATAGTAGTAATGATTGTTTATTTGTGTGCGTGTATGTGTGGTTGTGTCTGTACTTGGGTGTGTTTGTTTATGCATGTATGTCTGTGTTTGCGTGTATGTGTGGTTGTGTCTGTCTTGGGTGTGTGGTTGTATTTGTGTCTGTAGGTGTGTGTCTGTGTGTGGTTGGTTGTCTTTGTATTTGTGTGTGTGCTTCTTTGTGTTTATGCCTCTGTGTGTGTGTGTGTGTGTGTGTAGATTTTTGTTCTTGTCTGTACGTGTAATGTCTCTGTACATGTGTATGTCTGTACTTGTATGTGTGTATTTGTGTTTATGTGTCTGTGTACTACTATGACTATGATTATCACCGCATTCATATCACGCCCAATGTTCTACTGGTAACATCTCAAGACGCCACAGAGGAGCCGCCTCACATGCTACTATTAATATTACTATTGACATTTTTCCGCACGCGCCCGCTGACGAAACGTGTTTGGTGGTTTTCTCACGCAAACGCCCGCTGGCGAAACGTGTGTGATGTTTTCTCACGCAACCGCCCGCCCCCGTCTCCGATTGTGTGTCTGTTCGTGTGTGGTTGTGTGTATAAAGTATTTGTTTCTTTGTGTTCATGTCTGCCTGTGTGCACTTGTGTATGTGTGGTTGTGTCTGTCTTTGCGTGTGTGTACTTGTGTATAGCTTTGGTGACAGTAGTAATGGTATGAGTTGTCTGTACTTGTGTATGTCTGTCCTTATGTGTCTGTATGCGTGTATGTGTGTGGTTGTGTCTGTACTGGGGTGCGGTTGTTTGTTTATGCGTGTGTGTGTGTCTTTGCGTGTATGTGTGATTGTGTGTGTATGTGTCACTGTTCGTGTGTGTGCAGTTGTGTCTGTACGTGTGTGGTTGTTTATGCTGTGTGTATGTGCAGTTGTGTCTGTACGTTGTTTTTTTGTTTGTCCGTGTGTGTGGTTGTCTTTGTGTATGTGCAGTTGTGTCTGTACTTGGGTGTGTTTGTGCAATCGTGGTGTCTGTATGTACAAGTGTTTGCCTCTTTGTGTTCATGTCTGCCTGTGTTACAAGTGTATGTGTGGCTGTGTCTGTCCTTGTGATGACCATGTCTGTACGTATGTGTCTTTTTGTTTATGCGTTTGTGTATATGTCTGTTACAGACAATGAACCCTCGTGACAGCATTGAGGCTACCCTCATCGATCTGGAGACGAATTCCATGAAATATAGTGCTGGTTGCCTGGATGAGCAGTCCAACCAACTGGCTCATACGTGTATGGGTCATACTTTCAGAGAGGTTGTCGACACCCATCTGGGGGATGTGATGCAAAACGTATTGACAACCGATGATCTGATCAGGATAGTCTTTCATTCCTTCCGGCGGCGTGTTCTGCGAGCACGCAGACACCGTCACCGACAACAAACACCGACAACCCCTACCGTCACCACTGATGCTAAGGCGGAGTCCTCCAAACATCACCCCACCCACTCAGAACTAGGTCACCATCCCCTCAATATATTATTAATCCCAGTCCACCCCACCAGACTCCTACGACCATCTTTACTTTTTCAGATGATAGTGAATGCGACCCTCTACATAACACTAATACCCCACCTCTTATCAATACCCATTACGTTTAAGATTTATGATCACCCCATATCCTATTTCCACTATAGTCCTATAAACACATGTAGTATGGCCCTCACAGAAAAGAGAAGTAGACAACATAAAAATTTGGGTATAGTTACCGACCGGGGTTCAAACCTACCACCTCCATATGCCGACTCGCTGCAGGACCACTTCGACCCATCACCAATTAGACACTTTTTACTGTAGTCCAAGTACACCGCACTTCAAAACAACCCTCTCACATTACCACACACACAACAACGCCTACAGCCAGATTTAAAAAACAAAACAAAACATATTTTCTCTCCACAACCACATGTTTCCACATTTTTCTTCCGTCAAAATATATTCTCATCAACTTTCACCTACACGTTTTTGCCAACAAAAATTATTTCCCGCCCCACCTTTTCACCGTTCCCACGATTGTCGAGATTTCCAGCATTTCCAGCCTAATCATTACCATCATACGCATCGTGTATGTAACATAATCTACTACTCGCATCTCTGTTGCTTCAAATCTCTTCCTAATTTGTTCATTTATATTCCAAGATTCACAGCCATACAGCAAAACAGATTCTATACAGCACCTCAGCACTCTCTTTCTTATATTCAATTATCCAACCGCCCACACAACTACGACGCTAGCGACTCGGCCATCGAGAGAAAATATCAAATTTCAACTTCAACACCCAAATAGAATGTTAAAACAACACAAACAATTCAACTGGCCTGATATTAGGTGTTAACAGTTACTGCCGCTGTTCTAGTGCTGGTGATGTTGGCAGACAAACGTGTTCGCAATGTAGTGTAGATATATCTATCCAGATGATGTAGACAATCCATGCTAAATAAAAAAATAACTTCTATGTGTCCAAGTATAAAGTTAATGAAGTGTTCGTCTAGATCCGCGTTAATATTCCTTCGTTGAAAAATCCGTCGTGTATGTCAGTCCGGTGTCTATGACGTGACGGAGTAAAACGGTGTAGTGAACAAAATTTTAGTTAGAAAATGACGACAGCTGGCTGTTCATTGATTACTGACACATACTAAACAATATATATCCTGAGCTGAGTTAATGTATGAAAGAGGCATACTGGCGACATTCAAGTTTCCATGTTTCTGCTTCGTCGAGCTCCCCATCGCCTGCTAGAATGCGACTTGCGTTAAACAATGAAAGATCAAAAAACAATGCTCAAAGGTCCAGGGCTGCAGCAATCCAGCAGAATACAGAACCATAATGCCAACATTGATGAATGACTCGAAGGCCGGCGTTCAACATTCTAAGGCACTTTTTATTTACCTGAGTCGAGCTTGTTGCATATTCAATAACATCAGTGACAATTTACAATTCGTTGATACCGTGCCTGTTATGGCCAGGCGGGACGGTATAAAAATATTAATTATGAACAATATATAGTTGAATATCATATACTAGCAGCGACCATGTCGCAGTCCTATGAGTCACTTTGCTCTGACTTTCTAAGTCCCATTCTGGTCTGGGCACATCTGTCCATGTTTTTCGGGCTGATATCCATCATGCATTAATATTCTCGTGCTCTTTTCCAATAGTGGTTGGCCATCATAATAGTGTCCTGCCAGTATATAATATATCTCGTTCCAGGGAATCGAATCATGCTGCCTCGCTTGTCAAGCTGTATGATCTGAATCCTTGTTGTTGTTGACAATTTTTCTGACGTCTTCTCCTTTTTACGTCAGCCTCCTAGTTTCTCGTCAGATTTGGTTCGCGATTTTCTTACTAACTCTATATTGCGTCATATCATCTGCGCTGCTACTTGGCAGCAGTTATGTAATTTTAGAGCCATAAAGTTTATTATTTCAGTGTCATTTAAAAACAATTTCAGTGTCAAATACAAAACCATATACTCATGCTACATATAGGACCCATGGTGGCATAGTGATTTGTGCACTTGATACCTAGTTTGTTTAGTTTAGTTTAGTCGACGGATCAACATCACGGCACACGGGTGTAACCCATAAGTGCTCCGTTCTCCTCCTAACTCAAACCTGAGTTTGGAGAAACTCAGCTCAGTGCACGAACTCCGTAGCACAGGCGAGGATCCTGAAATACTTTTTGTAGATGTTTAACTCGAAATGTTGACCGGGCAGCGTCTTTAGGATACTCTTTTTCGATTTCCAGCTGCCAAGGGATGTTTTACATGCAACAATACACACGGGCGTCCGATCTCACTACCCAGAGACCAATGGAAATTGTATTATTAGAAGTCCACGTGAAAAAAAAATCCAGGCCCTCATCGGGGCTTGAACCAGAGACCTCCAGCACTCGAGGCGGACATCATACCTCGAGACCATGCAACCGCCCCCCCCCCCTTGATACCTAGACAGTGGTCTGGGTTCGGTCCCTTACAGTATCCTGATAATGTTTTCTGACCAGTGTGGTTGACCCAGCCTCATCAAATGGGTACAGACAGTTTTCAGTTGACTGGAAAGGAGAAACAGTGGGGAAGGCAACTGGTCACCCATGTGGTCGTATACTCCATGGCACTACCTCTGTTTGGTGTGTGGCATGCTTCAAGTCATAAATCAAAGATAGGGAGCATCCGTTGGATCTTTTCCTCAGGACAAACTGGTGTGTTGGGAAACGAGTAGGCAGACAGATTGACTGGGCCTGCACCATTGGGTGGGGTATTGGATCACAATAAGTAGTCATCCTGGGGTGCACGAAGCATATCCTGGCGCTACCCACAATGGTGGATGGGCATAGGGCCCTTCAAGCTAAATGGTACCTGAGAGATGCTGCAGATAGGGATCATCTCCTGCATGAAACCATGGATATGGTCAAGAGTTATGGAGTAAGACTAGGCAGGTCCTGGATGGCACAGGCAGACATATCTATACATCAGGTCAATCATCTAGAGACCACCATTCGCGAAAAATAGTGGATTAAGGTCCCGTAAAACATAACGGACTGGAACAATATAATAGTAACACTAGGTTGTGAGTGCAGAGAATGGGCAGCGGGCCGTACAGAGTGTGTGGTGCAACACACACCATTGTGACATAATGATCTACACCGATGGGTCAGTGGTGAGAAACAGACGTAGTGGTTCAGGTTTTATTGCAGAGGCTATTGGACGATTCTTTAAAAAAGAGAGAGGCTGGCATATGAAACTACAACCTCCAGCATGAGAATGGAGGTAGAAGCAGTAACAGCGGCATTCCGTTGGTTAGAGGAGACCACTGCAACACACATTTTATTCATTGCGGACTCAAGGATTATTCCTAGTAAGGTGGAGACAGGAATGTTTCGTGTGAAATGGACAACCTCACAGATTGTGAGAATTGTATGGATCTATTGCCTTGGCCATACGGAAGTGCGGTGGGTGAATATGCTGATAGGCTGGCAGGGCATGTACCTTTTGGTGGTAGATTAACTATGGACAAGGTAGAGTTAGTCGTGCGCCGGTGGGACCAGGTGGAGAAGGTGCGTAACAGATTGAGAACATGTATGTGAAAAGAATGAGATTGTGAGGGATCGGCAGGAGTTCCGGAAGAATCTCAAATCAGATAGTGGTGGGAACGATTAGTAGTGTGACTCTTCGCTGGCTCTTGAACGAGGGGATGGAGTGTGTATGAGAATGTCATGAGTGCTGTAATGTCGGTTCTTAGCTCTATTCAGTGGGTTTCTACTGTAATAAATCAACAGGGCCTACAAGCGTGGGCCAGGTGAAGAGCATGATGGGACAGCTGCTTTTATAGTTTGTTTCTTATGTAATAAATCCATACTGTAGCCTAGGGGGTAGCTAAACTGCGTGTCACATTTCCCCATTACATGAGTGCGGGGTTTGAAACCTGCCGCCGGAGATTTGGAAGCAGACAGCTTTGTGTTGATTTCAGTGGTGTGAGGTGTCGGTCATTGAGAAAGCAATGGCAAACTACTGAACTAAAATATTGCCTAGCAAATCACAACCAGCTAATTAATGCTGGGTTTGATTGCAATGTTCTGGAAAGGACATGTACTTACCTTGGCTGCTATAATAAACTGTATCATTCACGGGGAGATTGCTGTGTATTAGCATCGTTATTATCAATTTTGTTGTGTGCCTTGTCCAACAAGCATCAAATACCAGTTTCCTAGAGCCACGAGAAGAGGTCGGTGATATGCTAGAATGTCAGCAATGTAAATATATTCTCATTGTTGTCATTATTGTTCAGAAGGGGAATTGCTAGACGAAAGGCTCAACTTCATTGTGCTGGGTTTTATCATATATTCTTCTGTCTCTTTCGCAGAGCGACCTGCCAAAAACTTTGTACAGAGTACAAACTCCATAGTTCTAACGACGAACCCCATAAATCTCAGAGGTAATTGCACTTGTGAACTAAATGACGGAGTATAACAAACTCCCAACCCTTGGAGTGTGACACAGGAGGCATAACCATTTTGATAGGAAGACCACCAACAGGGGAATGGACATAACTGTAAATCTGTTCTGAATTTTTTTGTATTATTATCGTAAATGAATGTAAGTAATGTAGATCTGTTCTTGTTTATTTTTATCATTATTGTTCAGTAATGTAAGTGATGATATGTTCTAATTGTTAAAATTGTTATTGTACAAGAATGTATGCAATGTAAATTCATTGTTATTGAAAACAACAACCAAAAAAATATTGTTGTACATAAATGTTAAAAGTTAGCTGTATGTCCTTTACAGGGCATCACAGTCAGTCCCATGATTGTTTCTGCTGCTTGTGATTTACTGAGCAATGATTACGTTCACTAGGTTTCCATTGCTAACTGAACGATTGGCACTCATACCCCTGAACTCAACACAAGGCGATCTGCTTCCAACTTCACTGTGGCTGATTTATATCCCCCAACTCAGTATGTCAGGGAATCGTGATCACTGCCCCTATCTCACAGCACAGACTCTCTTTTGTGAGTAGTTTTTTTTTTTTTTAAATTTAAAAATGATGCTTGCGCAGTGGCCTACAAGACCTGCTCTCTTTTGTCTCCAATTGATGAGGTGCCTTTAACAGGTACAACATGGAAACAAATCCTCACATTTCTCAGCACTGTCAGAAGACTTGCCATCAGATCCACTACTCCAGAATCAGGGAGGGGGATCTGGGGGATACCAGATTTTTATTTTATAAAAATACTGCCTAGATCATGAAATAAACCAGATCTTCACGAGCCAGAAGCAGAACAACATGGTTTTAGATACCTAATTGCTATGGCCGCAATGAATTGGAGTATTCATTTATTGTTCATCGAATGCAGTATACAAAACGTCTTTTCTTTAGTAACTTTATGTCTGCAAGGTTCGGGGTTGTGCCGACAGACAAATTGTACACTGACTCTGTGATTACTGTGGGGATAACACTGCTCCACGTTCTAACAGTTTCAAAGACTGTAAGTGCTTTGTATTTCAGCGAAAATATGATTCATCTATTCGCGTCAAATAATATATAACTCTCGCATATGCACCGATTGAGATGCAGCGAAATATACTAGGCAATAAATCGTGCAACCTATTGTTTGTGTGTGTGTGTGCTTTTTTTAGTTGCATATTCTTTACGAACATAGCAGTAAACCCCAGCAATTTTAGCTGTTCGTGATTCCCGGGCAAGTTTTTACGTTCAGTAGTTTGCCATTGCTTTCCAAATGACCGGCTCCCATACCAACACGTTATAACATAACGCACGGTCCGCTGCCGAATCGGTTACAGCTGCTCTTCGAACGCCTGGTATGCGGCTCACGAACCGCGTTCGCAAGCCTATGGCCACGGAGACCAGCCTCTGTGGCTTGTGTGTTTAAGTTCAATACATTATTCTGAAGACCATGGTAAGTGGATTCTCACGTGATGTGAATTACGCCTGTGTGTTTCTAGAACTGTCCATGTCTGGCATTGGTAACACAGTGTAGGGGCGAATAACGAATTTATCAACTTCTTTTTGTATGCACGTTGATATTTTAATGTTTTAGGATAGGTGCCATTTGATAGTTGTTGTTTGCTTTCTGCATTCTCATTTCTATTTCTCTATCCTGTCTTCCATGCTATGTGAACACTCCACCGAGATACTTGTACTCTCTGATTTGCTTGAATTATTTTCCCCGCATAATCATATTATATGGCACTGCTGTAACTAGTTCATGGTAATGGATAGTGGTGAGAACAAGAGGTGTATAGGGCACTAAACGGGAATGTTGGGGAAAAAGACCGGAAAGGGCCCCCCCAAATTTCAAATTTGGCCCCCCAGGTTTAAAAAACCCCAAAAAAATTGGGCCCCT
>JACEFZ010001806.1:0-59936 GCA_014155875.1 Cepaea nemoralis
AATTGGAAGGAATAAGAAAAAGGGATGGGGCTCTACTTCTTTTGTTAGAGATGGGGCATGCACCACAGCGATCTCCCACTCCCTTAAAAAATATATGACAAGTGTAAGCGAGTTTTGTTTCTCTATTATCTTCTATTCTTTCTATATGCCCCAGCCATTGTAGTCTATTAGCATGCATGATACCAGTGATTACCGGGGACTTAAACAGATCATAAATGTCTTTGTTACTTCTTCTTCTATTCCACTCTCCACTTTGTGTATCCCTAATGGGTCCAAATATGCGTCTTAAAACTTTGTTCTCAAAGGCTTGTAATAAGGCTTCGTCTCCTTTCGTTGTACTCCAGGTTTCAGAGCCATACAGCTCTGATACAACTGGTCTGATCAGTGTTTTGTATATTGTGATTGTGGTGTTACGAGATAGCGCCTTTGATTTTAGTAGATGTTATAGTGCATAGTATATCTTATTTCCAGAATTGATTCTAGTTTGTGTTTCTTCCCTTATGATGTTGGAGCAGTTGAAGATTGCTACCCAGGTATTTGTATGTTTCCGTTCTTTTAATGGTCATATTATCTATTTGTATGTGGCCAGAGTATTTAGCCATTCCTTCTCTTGAAATTACCATATATTCTGTCTTATCTTGGTTGATAACCAGCCCCATCTGTTGGGCTTTTTCCTTTAAGTGAGTCAATATTTCTAATGTCTTTTGTTCATTTTCACCTATAATATCTATATCATCTGCATAACCAAGCAGCTTGGATATTCCTTCAATATCACATTCCTCCTTTACCTTCCTTACAACTTTCTCTAGAGCCAGATTGAAGAGTAGACGCGATAGTGCATCACCCTGTTTCAAGCCAGATGTTATTTGGAAAGGGTCTGATTTCCTGCCTTTATATGTTACTATATTATAAGTATCTTCCATGCATAGTCTGGTCATGTTGATTAACTTCCTTGGTATTCCAAATTCCTGCATAGCATTCCATAGACTATTCCTATGGACACTATCATAAGCCTTTTTAAATTCCACAAAAATTTATGGAGATCTCTTTTATATTCCCAATTTTTCTCGGCTATTTGTCGTAAGATGAATATCTGATCTATTGTTGATCTGTTTTGTCTAAAACCCGCCTGGTAGTCACCTAATATGTCTTCTGAATATGGTTTTAGTCTATTTAGTAATACTGCGGATAGTATCTTATAGCTTGTGGACAGTAGTGATATTCCTCTATAATTTTCACATTGGAACTTGTCTCCTTTCTTAAAGATAAGTATCAATAATTACTCTTTCCAGTCATGGGGTAATTCTTCTGTCCTCCAGATTTTTATTATTAGTTCGTATAGCTTTAGATGTAATGCATGGCTACCTGCCTTTATAAATTCAGCAGCAATATACATCATTTTGCCCATCAAAAATTATTCATCACATGACACCCACCCAATTTCCAGAAATCATATTTTTTGCCCGACCAGTCTTCCGTAATTCCCACACGCCGGCTTGCAAACAGTAACCCATCTTGTTGACAACAAACGTCGACTCTATAACATATCACAACATCCTTAATCCCAAACCCAGCTTCCCAGGATCCCTATAATTCCTCCTATTCACAACACAACCCAGGTATTTTCCCATCATATTTACTCTCATCGAGTCCGAAGATTGACGGAAACACACACCGGGCTTCGACAAATGTTTCGGTAATCTCAGGACAAACATCGGCGCAAACATGTTCTCTCGAACACATTACGCCCAATGCAAATATCTCTCTCTGCGTAAACTCAACATTTGTAGCGCATGGACCGTTCATTGTCGACTATTCCGGTACGTTGATCATCATCGGGTGCCATCTTCACGCTAAAGGTCGGCTGTATAGAGGTTCTTCTGTTTTTTTTTTTTTTGCGCTCGCTCGCTCGCTTTGAACTCAAGCGTAGTCCATACACACTACCTCTAGTAGTGCTGGACTGAATTTTCCGTGTGGATTAGCTTTCCCTATTAACAGTGTCTCTCGTCATCAGGCGAACCCACTCCGACTGCAGAGGAACTTGTAATTTATGTCCCCAAGTCAAGCACTAGAGGTCAACATTTTAGTCCAACTGTCCGGTGTAGTGGTTGAACCCCTTACCTAAGCATCAGCACAACAGATGTTTAAGAACAAGCATTCTTATCCACTCAGCCATGCCGACCTCTTGGAGGTTCTTCTTCTTCTTCTTCTTCTTCTTCTTCTTCTTCTTCTTCTTCTTCTTCTTCTTCTTCTTCTTCTTCTTCTTCTTCTTCTTCTTCTTCTTCTTTTTCGTATACTGTATAATCGATTTCTCATATATATTGCGGAGCTAAACATAAGACGGTTCCAGCAGGTTTTATACAAACATAAATTGTTTGTTTTAAGTTTGAAATCTTCATACTTACAAATGCTCCACATTCGAACGATACCTGAGACTGGCTGTTTTAAACATTTAACCTTACGTTCTATTCATTACTTCATTACTTCACACACACACACACACACACACACACACACACACACACACACACACACGCGCACACACACACGCACGCGCACACACACACGCACGCACGCAAGCACACACACGCACACACACGCACGCACGCACGCACGCGCACACACACACGCACAAACACACGCACAAACACACGCACAAACACACGCATGCACACGCACACATACATATATATGTATGCCAAGCCGCCTGACTTGGGTTCCGAAGGTTGTTGGTTCGATTCCAGGTCACGTCCTTCGGTTCACGAGTGCATTTTTTTCGGAGACTCCTGAGGGTCGTTGCTGGATATACGGAGTTCGTGGTTCGTGCTTTGTACGACGATTTCCGTGCTACGGAAAAAGACTGAGCTATATGGAATAAAATCCCGGTGCAATTGAGTCGACCCGTCGACTTTTAAGCGACTTTTTACGTGTGTGTGTGTGTGTGTGTGTGTGTGTGTGTGTGTGTGTGTGCGTGCGTGCGCGTGCGCGTGCGTATGCGTGTGCGTGTTGTCAAAACAATGTTTTGCCGTAGTGAATGTGAACAATGGAGACACAAACAATAGATTGCACGATGTATTGCCTGGCATTTTTCGCTTCATCTCGTCAGATACATACTGTAGAAATCGCACAGCACAAACTTAAGTAATTAGATATATCCTTCAAGCTGAAACATACACATATTCGCAGTAATTTCAGTTGTCTACTACGGTAATTTTAAACTGTCTATCGTGTCTTTCTGTTTGCACAAATCTGGCTTATGCAGATCAATGGTGATCGCTTCTGCCACCATTAACATGCGACTGTTTTGTGTGCTAAATAGTGTGTGCAGTATGTACCCGAGAAGATGCATCGAAATATGAGTAGGCAGTACATCGTGCAATATATTGTTTGTGGCTTTTGTATTTAAACTTCTGCTGCTTCTTCTTCTTGATCTTTCTTCGTTTCTCTTCCGAGACAAATGTACAACACTTAGTCATGTACCTCAAAGGTCAATGCTTCCGGTTTTAGCAGAGAAGCTAAGACTGAATTAAGAATAAGACAAGTTTTGCAATAGTTGCTATCAAACACTTAATCTACTTGACAGACCCTCGTCACACTTTCTGGGAATATACTATACCTGGTCGGCGCATGACGACACTCGTTGTTAGAAAATGTGTTAATTGTATAATATGGCCAACCTTGATATACTGCTCTAGAGAATACAGGCCATCTCCTCGTGTTCCTCTTGTAGCTTGCGATGTCGAAGTGAAGCATAAACAGCGGGAAAGTGCCCGTTTATGGGCTTCATATGTCAAGATTCCCATGAACTCTATTATTCCCCCTGTCCATCGTTTACATGGTCGGCCTCTTCTTCTGGTTCCATTTGGTCTGTACATCATTACTTCCTGTGGTATACTCTCAGCTGTAGTCTAGTTATGTGGCCCAATACAGGTATACAGTGAATACAGGTGTGCAGACTATACAAGTATACAGAAAATAAAGGTAAACGAGACAAATAACTATATCTCATGGAAGAAACAGAAAGTAACACAACACTTGACGCGATTACCTAGTATATGTACAGATATCATACTTGTAAACAATATAAAATAGTAGGAACATTTTATTTTCCCATTTTTCCCATTTTTATTTCTTCTTCATTGCTTTCATTTTTTCATCTTTTTATTCTTCTCGTCCTGTCGTCACCTTTTGATGTAGTCACAGGAGATCTCCGTGACTATATGTTGTGTTTGTGAATGTGTTTGTTTGCTGATGAAGGCTAATCGCCGCAACATCCTGTATGTGTCTTAATTCTGTTATGTAAAGCTGCACTACTTTGTGTCATTTTTATATTATTTACATTTTCACAGCTTTGCCGCATTTCCACCAAATTTTATTCACATATCATACTTGACACCCTTAAGCCAGATTCTGACATAGAAAATCACCAGTCAGCAAGAGAATCTTGTACACGCTTTCAGGCATGGTAGGTATATGGTGCTAGACTAAAGTTTGTTTATAACAATTGGCACTCCATGGGTGATGTGGTCAATGTCTCACCGGACGCCTTTACTTCCCAAGACATTTCCTGGTGCTCTTTTATGGCCGGTAGATCTTGGAGCACGTTAGGTTGTGTAGATCTTGGAGCACGTTAGGTTGTCCAGATCTTGGAGCACGAGAGGTTGTGTAGATCATGGAGCATGTTAGGTTGTGTAGATCTTGGAGCACGTTAGGTTGTCCAGATCTTGGAGCACGAGAGGTTGTGTAGATCATGGAGCATGTTAGGTTGTGTAGATCATGGAGCATGCTAGGTTGTGTTGATCTTGGCGCATGTTAGGTTGTGTAGATCTTGGAGCATGTTAGATTGTGTAGATCTTAAAGCACGTTAGGTGTAGATCTTGGCGCATGTTAAACAATCGCAACTTTATGGAAGTGCTCGCGGGCAGTGAAGGGGATCCTGTCACACAAACAAAACAACCAACCAACATACTAACTGACTGGTTGACTGACTAAATAAATAACTGGTTGACTGACTAACTGACTGACTGACTGACTGATTGACTGACTGCACCACAAATATTAATTATTGAACACTGATATTTCCGTGTGATGATGTAATACATTTAATAATCTATACTTCATCCCTGATCCGTAAATTATATTCCGCATATAAACAAA
Source organism: Cepaea nemoralis (assembly GCA_014155875.1). Classification (NCBI taxonomy): domain Eukaryota; kingdom Metazoa; phylum Mollusca; class Gastropoda; order Stylommatophora; family Helicidae; genus Cepaea; species Cepaea nemoralis. The sequence continues at coordinate 5,158 of JACEFZ010001806.1, forward strand.
CATTGAGATCTGCTGTACAATCACCAGAACAAAACAAATTTTGTTGGGTATACACAATGATAAGGTTATATGAAAAATCTCATCATTTCCCCTCAGATGGTTACTGAGTTATAGATCTTTATACGGGGGAAAACATTTGTGAACGCACTATAGCGAGGGCAGCCCGTCTTCCTGGACCCGTGCCCTTGATTGTTTACCACTTACCTCCAACAATTAAAGACCTGTCAATTTCTCCAAAGATTGTTTTCTCCCGGGCAGCCTGTTGTCCATTAACTTCAATCCCCCATCACAACAGCTAATTACTACAATCATAAACATCTCTGTGAGCCCAGTTATCCTAGTCTAGTACCAGTCTCTCTGTCCGGTCCCCATGTGTTATTGACAGGTGGCGTATTGCTACAGTTAGCAGCCCTTCCGCCAGCCATCGATCCAATAAACGAACGCCCGCCTCGACCGTGCGCCTGTCAGGATCACGTGACTTGAAATGACACCCATGTAAATTAGGTCGGTGTTAATATCTTAAGTGTCTAGTTAAACCATTGTATGCTCAATACACGCCTGGGATAATCGATAGAGCCCCGTAGATCGTTTTATCTTAATCCTTCATATTGTTTTCTCTTAATCCGCCATATAGTCTTGCCTTAATATTGTAAACTGTGTTGTCTTAATGGGCGGCTGAGTGGTCTCGAGGTATGGTGTCCGCCCCGAGTGCTGGAGGTCCCGGGTTCAAGCCCCGATGAGGGCCGGGATTTCTTTCACGTGGACTTCTAGTAATAAAATTTCCCCTGGTCTCTAGGTAGTGAGATCGGACGCCCGTGTGTATTGTTGAGCACGTAAAATATCCCTTGGCAGTTGGAAATCGAAAAAGAGTAGCCTAACGGCGCTGCTCGGGACAAAATTTAGAGTTAAAAATCTACCCAAAGTATTGCAGGTCCTCGCCGGTGCTACGGAGTTCGTGCACTGAGAGGAGATTCTCCGGACTCAGGCTTCAGTTAGGAGTAGAACGGAGCACTTATGGGTTACACCAGTGTGCCGTGATGTTGATCCGTAAACTAAACTACACTAACTTGTCTTAATATTGTACATAGCGTTGTCTTAATATTGTAAATTGTGTTGTCTAAATATTGTAAATTGTGTTGTCTAAATATTGTAAATTGTGTTTTCTTAATATTGTCAGCTGTGTGTCTTACTATTGTCAATTGTGTTGTCTTAATATTGTCAGCTGTGTTGTCTTACTATTGTCAATTGTGTTGTCTTAATATTGCCAATTGTGTTGTCTTAAAATGATAAATTGTGTTGTCTTAATATTGTAAATTGTGTTGTCTTAAAATTGTAAATTGTTTTGTCTTTAATTTGTAAATTGTTTTGTCTTAATATTGTAGACTTTATTGTCTTCATTCTGTAAATGTATTGTCTATACATTGTAGATTATATTGTCTTATCAATATTGATGGAATAGTCTTATTATTAAAGATTATACTATCTTAATACAGTAGTGTGTATTGTCTTAGTACTATAGATTATCTCGTCTCAATAACGTAGACTATATTGTCTTAATACTGTAGACAATATCGTATTAATCTTTTAGATTATATTATTCACATATTGCAAGTCTTAATATTGTAGATTGTAACTTTAAGATGTGTATTGTCGTGGATCGATACTTCTTCTTCTTCTTCGTTCATCCGGAGTTTTTTTTCGGATGTGATTGCGTTGTGCCTGTTTACAGCAGAGCTGCGTTCTTGCGCCGTTAGGCCGACACATCCGACTTCTGCGGGCATTTGTTGACCGGGTTAACCTTCCCGGGGGGATCGATACTATTATTGCCTATTGCCAATCGTCTGGGACGTTTCTTTCTTCCCAGGCTATATTAAACAGTCTTGTCAGCAATTTAACTCCTGTTTTCTCAAAAGCCTGCATAGCTTCTGTGGTTATTATATTTTACTTCTGCGGGTATGAAGTTTCTACACTGATTTTGCCTTTGCAGGGATGAAGTTTGGTTCTTGTTGTCCACAGCTTTTAGGCACAGAAGTGAGGTTTTCTGTTATGTGTGGGGTTAGGTAGTTCTTGAAATTATTCTGCACACTTTGCTAGTCTTTGTTGTGGATTAAATAATGGTACACCTCTTTTGCAATTTTTGATGGTACAGTGGTACCTCGAGTTACGAACGCCTCAGGTCACGAACAATTCAGGTTACGAACAACAACTTCGAAAATTTTATGTCTCGGGTAACGAACAGTGCCTCGGGTTACGAACGAAGGTGAGAGAGAGAGAGAGAGAGAGAGAGAGAGAGAGAGAGAGAGAGAGAGAGAGAGAGAGAGAGAGAGAGAGAGAGAGAGAGAGAGAGAGAGAGAGAGAGAGCAAGGTGTAACGTTGGAGACAAACGATCGCGTATAGTACAAACAGTACTAACAGATGAGCTTGTGGATCTTCAGAATGAACAGCTAAAGACATTAAAGGAGGAGCAGTCGTCCGATGAGGAGTCAGTGACCGTTTCAACTGCCAGGATTAAAGAAATTTGCAGCAAGTGGGCAGACGTCGCAGACTTCATTGTGAACCATCATCTAAACAAACTTGTTGCTAACAAGCTATGCCCCTATATGAGATGAATGATAACACGATGGCCCACTTCAGAAAGATTCTCCAGCAAAGGAAGCGACAAATTTCCCTTGATAGTTTCTTGGTGAAGAAAGATTCCCAGTCCGGCTGCCAAGAAACAGTGACAAGATACTCCTGAAACTGATGATTCAGAATAACAAAGAAAGTGACAAATTTCCCATGATCGTTTTCTTGGTAATAAAGATAGACTTAAATCTCTTTTTAATTTTACATTTAATTCATTTGATTGTTTTCTTTCTCTTTATTTAAAACGTGAAGTACACGTATTCTTTGCGTTTTGTCTGGTAAACGACCGGATGTTAATAAAATAGAACGATTCTTTCATATTGAAACGGATTGTCTTTATTTCATTGATTTCAATGTTTCGGGTTACGAACGTTTCGGGTTACGAACCGAGTTCTGGAGCGAATTAAGTTCGTAACCCGAGGTACCACTGTAGTTGGGTTGTAGCATGCCTCTCTGTTTCTCATATTGTTGACACGTTTATACAATTCTCTTAGTTAGTCTTTGCTAAGGGCTGCTGTCTATTCATCGTATATATTTTTCTATTATTCAAACTAAGGCCCATTTTTTCACTTTCCACAACCATTGTATCTATCATTTTCTGTAGATCCTTCTGACGTGTTGCGATCAAGACGGTTTCATCGGCATAACGAAAGTTATTTATACTATGTCCACCAACCAGCGCCCCTGACATATTTTCTGTAGATCTCATTATATGTTCATTGTACAGATGAGTTGAGTTGAGCCAATATCCGGCATGACTACACTCAGGACATTGCCATACGCGCTCCATCCCCTTGTTCAACAGCCAGCAAAGAGTCCTACCACCAATCGTTCCCACCGCTATCTGATTGAAAGTCCAGGGGAAGGTTAACCCAGTCAACAAATGCCCGCAGAAGTCGGATGTGTCGGCCTAACGGGGCAAGAACGCAGCTCTGCTGTAAACAGGCACAACGCAATCACGTCCGAAAAAGAAAAAAAAAACTCCGGATGAACGCAAACGAAGAAGAAGAAGAAGAAGAAGAAGAAGAAGAAGAAGAAGAAGAAGAAGAAGAAGAAGAAGAAGAAGAAGAAGAAGAAGAAGAAGAAGAAGAAGAAGAAGAAGAAGGAGGAGGAGGAGGAGGAGGAGGAGGAGGAGAAGAAGAAGAAGAAGAAGAAGAAGAAGAAGAAGAAGAAGAAGAAGAAGAAGAAGAAGAAGAAGAAGAAGAAGAAGAAGAAGATTGAAAGTTCTCATTGTCTTTCTTCTTAGTTTTGAGATTCTTCCAGAACCCCTACCCTATCATTCTTTACACATACGGGTTCTCAATCTGTTCCTCCGCCCTCTCCGCCTGGTCCCTCAGACGTTTGACAACCTCTTCCTTGTCCATAGGTAATCTATTACCAAGAGGTGCATTCCTTGTCAGCCTATCAGCCTGTTACCCCCCCCCCCCCCCCGCACTCCCACATTTTTTTTGTGTTGCATATCCTTTACAGGACATCGCTGTCAACACCAGCATCTTTCAGCTGTATGTTGATTTCTTGGCAAGATTACGCTCAGTAGTTTGCCATTGCTTTCTGAGCGGCCAGCTCACATACCCTGTAAGTTACCGATGCGATTCGAACCACTGCTGATTCTCACCGTCATCACGTTACCTACGAGAGTATACGAGATTACGGAGAAAAGTCATAACCTCTAAGCCACGAAGCCGGCACTCCCACAAGGCCAGGGCAAAATATCCATACAATTCTCACAACCTGTGACCTCTGAAGCGAGGATAGCCCTTCCACACGAAACATTTCTTTCTCCACTTACTAAGCATACTCCCAAAGTCCGCAATGAATGCAGTGTGTGTTGCAGTGGTCTCCTCTATCCAACGGAATGCCGCTGTTACTGCTTCCACCTTCATTCTCATGCTGGAGGTCGTAGTCTCGTGTGCCAGACTTTTCTTTTTCAAGCATCGTCCAATAGTCTTCGCGATGAAACCCCAACCACTAAATCTGTTTTTCATCACTGACTTATCGGTATAGATCACTATGTCACCTTGATGTGTACTATTCTGGATTAGCTGTTGCATCCCAACCTCGGTGCGGCCTGCTGTCCATTCTCTGCACTCACGACTCATTGTTACTATTACATTGTGCAGTCTGTCATGTTTCCGGTACTTTAACTCACCCCCTTTTCACGATTTGATGGTCTCTAGACCTGGCGTATAGATATTCTTGCCCGTACCATCCACGACCTGCCTAGTCTCAGTCTATAACCTTTGAACAAAATTATAGCTTCATTCATGTATATAATTAGTGTGTTCTCTGTGCACCCTGGGATCACCCGCATGAACGCATCATGTATGTGCTCCAACCGTTCAAGCTAGCTCAGCAGCCCCAAACCATACTCCAGGACATAAATTATTACAATGAGAACAAACCAGGAGACACTACACACACAGCCTTATCTGACGCCCTTTTTTATGCGAAATAATGTTCCTACCAGGTTATTGATTCTTATGGTTGCCGTTTGCTGTCAATATATGTTCTTTATTACGTGTGTGCGTGCCTACACACCTAAACTTGAGTATGACCATAGTCTGCTCTAGCAAAGAAATGTGCTGAAGACGGAGGTAACCAGCCAGGAGGCGCATCACCTAAATCAGGATGCCACGCAATCACGCAAATGGAATATGTCGACTACTGCTAAATGTTGTGGTGCTCGCCCTGCTTTGGACCCTCAGGCAGGTGAAGTGCTGGGCCCTAAGCCTCGAAAGGGTCCAACCACAGCTACTGGAGGTCCTTCTCAGATGTCCTGTGGAAGCCAGGAGAACCTGAGAATAGAGCGTCTGGCCATACCAAACAAAGACTAAAAATAATGCACTGAAATTCGGAGGGAGTCAGCAACAAAAAAATAGAACTAGAAAACATCTTGGACCAAGAAAAAGTAAGCGTATGTTGCTTGCAAGAAACTCACCTCAACGAAAATATAGCCTTCAAAATCAGAGGCTACTAGTGTTACCGATCTGACCGAAAGGACAGGCGAAAGGGTGAGATACTGACCCTAGTAAATAATAACATCATTGCTTCTCACATTGAAGTTTACATGGATGGGGCTGAGTATCAGACGCTTAAACTTAATACAGGCAATACAGACCTTCATATGATCAATTACTACTGTCCAAGTGACCGCAAACAGGCACTGGACACACTACTATTAAAAGAAAAAAATGATTGTGTGTGGCGATTTCAACAGCCACTCGCAGAGCTGGGGCTATGATCACATGGACCAGAGAGGAGAGAGACTGGAAGACTGGCAGGATGATAATAGATTCATCTTGATTAACAAGCCGTCCGACCCACATACTTTCTACTCGAGATCATGGCACACTACAACTACACCTGACCTGGCTTTTCATTCACCAGACCTGGAGTGGAACATTACACGAATTGTTGGGAAACAACTTGGTGGCAGTGACCATCGGCCAGTCTTTCTAACTGTAGAAAATGAGCTTGTAAGTGAAAGCAGCACCCTCTCGAGGTGGAACTACAAGAAAGCAGACTGGGCAATGTACAAGCATCGCACCAGCATACTGGTTAGAAACCTGAACACTGAGAAAGACATAAATAAAGTAGTTGAAGAGTTTGGGAAATGCATACTACAGGCAGCACGAGAAACAGTACCAAGAGGAGCCCGTAAACATTATAAACCCTGCTGGAGTAGTGAACTGGAACAGTTGCATAATGATGTGGAAGTGTGTAGAAAGCAAGCAGAGGCCAAACCCAGCCAAGAGCACCACAATAAAAACCAGCACGCAAAAGCCAAATTTCAAATGAAGGAAATTGTGGAAGCTAATAAAGCAACTTAACGATAAGGGCACAGGGAGAAACTCAAAATTCGCACTACAAAAAGATGGAAACATCTTAGCAGGAAAGCAACCAGCTGACCGTTTTGTGGACCCATTCGCACAAGATAACAATATCGAAAATAGTCCAGATAAACAACAAGAGATTCGAGAGAATGGGAACATACAGGACAGATTGAAACAGTACATGAGGTTCTCGAGGCACCTACCACAATCATCGAACTGGAGCTAGCCATATCAAAACTGAAAATGAGAAAGTCACAAGGAACTGATGGTATCTCCAATTAAATGATCAGGAACCTAGGAACAGAGGCCAAAGCAAAGCTGTTGCAGATCTTCAATGGCAGCTGGACCTTAGACAGTGTTCCACAAGCCTGGAGAGAAGCAATCATGATACCCCTCCTAAAATCAGGGAAATGTATTTACATTGCCTCCAGCTACAGACCAATTAGCCTCACCAGGTGTCTCTGCAAAACAATTGAGCGCATCATCAATCACAGACTGCAGTGGTACATTGAAAGTAAAAACATCCTTGTGTCACAGCAAGCTGGCTTTAGGCAGTGCTACTCTACGTGAAGATCAGACAACCTACTCTCTCAAGAAATTGAGGATGCATTCCAAGAGAAGAAGCTGGTGCTTGCTGCATAGATAGATGTGAAGAAAGCCTTTGACAAAGTCTGGAAAGAAGGTCTGATGAAGAAACTGAGAAACTGTAAAGTCAATGGAAGAATGTACAAATGGGTGAAAAGCATACTTGCACAACAGAAGAGCCCGAGTACAGATAGACGGACTCAAGAGCAAGAAAGTACTACTGCGCCACAGTGTTCCCGGGCCGGAGTCTTGTCCCCCACACTTTTTCTAATCTTCATCAATGATCTTGTTGCTAATCTACCGCATGGAATTAAAGCGGCAATGTACGCCTGATGACCTGGTTCTATGGAGCACAAATGAACATGCATCAGTGGCCACCAGATCGCTACAAAGAGCTGTAGATGCATTTGTTGCATGGGCAAATAAATGGTGTGTCAGCATAAACACTGACAAGTGCAGCACCACTCTATTTACCCTCTCTCCAAAACAAAAAGCAGGGATCATCCAGATAAATGGAATACCCCTTAGAGAAGATAAAGAACCAACATACCTTGGAGTAACATTTGACGGCAGGCTGACATGGAGAAAGCACATCAACAAAGCAGTAGCAAAAGCCAGAAGGAAAATAGCCATCCTGAGAAAACTAAGTGGAACCACATGGGGAGCCAGTGGGAAAATACTTAGCAAAGTTTATCAACAGAGCATACGACCACACCTGGAATACGGGTCAACTGCTGTGGTGTTCAGCATCAAAAACCACACTACAAGAGCTGGACAAGGTGCAAAATCAAGCACTTAGAGTCACCACAGGAGGGATGAGATCAACCCCTATAGTGAAGATGGAGAAGATGAGGAGGACACAAGCACTGAGAGAGCGCAGAGATACGAAAACGCTAATACAAGCAGAAAAGTTCCTCAGCTTGCCAGGCCACCCTTTGAAGAACAGATTTGAAAACTTAGCTATGGGGCGGTTGAAAAGAAGCAGTTTTATCCACCAGGCCAAACGACTCTGCAGAGAAACCACCGATCTGCCCACAGTTGGTATCCCCCTGAAAACTATACCAGAGCGAACTCCATGGAAAGATGAACATAGACTATCACTACAAATCCAGACAAAAGTGAGAGGAATATTTGACAAGGAAGAACAGAACAGTGTACAGCGCAGAACAGCCACTCTCAGCTTCCTTGATGAAGAATACCCACAGGACCTCTGGATCCGAGTCTACACAGATGGGTCAGCACAAAATGCTGTTCGAAATGGAGGAGCGGGAGTGTACATAGAATACCCAAATAATACTAGGGACACGGCCAGAGTACCAACAGGAAAGTACTGCCATAACTATGATGCTGAAATTGAGGCAATCAAGATAGCAACAGAGAAATTACTAAATACCAGCCATGGTACACAACCTGTGGTGCTATTGACAGATGCAAAATCAGTACTCGAGGCGCTCCTGTCTGGGAAATTGCCAGTACTAAGGACACTACTTTCTGAACTTAGCAGTCAGCATAAGGTCACCATACAGTGGATACCATCCCACTGTGGAATACCTGGAAACGACAGAGCTGATCGATTGGCTAAGGAAGGAGCAAAAGAAGAACAGCCTGATGTGCCTGTTACATACCACCAAAAGAAAAGAATGATCAAATCAGTCAGAAAGCCACCAAAACCTGCTCAAGATGACTACCACATTATGGACAGACCAGAACAAGTCATTATTCTGCGCCTCATAACAGGACACAGTAGATTACGCAACCACAGGTATACAAAGTTCAAGATTGGTGAATCAGCCATGTGCACATGTGGATTGGCGTCGCAGACAGCAGAGCACATACTCCAAGACTGCCCAAATTACAATATGTCTAAGCAAACCTTCTGGCCGTAGAGAGACGACAGTGGAAGATAAACTCTATGAACCGCTGAATGAACTAAACAAGACGTAAAATTCATACAAGAGACAACATTGCAGTTATAGACACACTTCAAGCGAACGAAAGAAGAAGAAGAATACCTGGAAGGCTTGACCCGAGATATAGTCGAGACAAGAACACAGAGCTGATCCATGACTCTGGTGATTGTGTGAAATGGCGAAACATGACCGCTCACGCTTATCGGCATGGCACTTGATTATACTTATTCTATTATATTCTTCTTTATCTTGCATTTTCTTTCTTGTTCCGTCCATCGTCTGCAAAAGTTCACTTATCATCTATTTTTTATTGTTGCAATTCTATGTTAGGTGGAATTATTTCTTGTGATGTCTGTTGGATTGATTCCCGCAACATCAATAGTTTGTATTCTCCCAATGACATTATATCTGTTCTTTACAGTAACATTTTACCTTTCTCTAATTTCTTTGTCTGTTTTAAGTAATGCTAGATTTAACTTGATGTTCTTTGTGGTTTTCTTTATGGTTTTAAGTCTTAACCTCATCTTTCCTATAACTGGCACATGGTCACCCTGTACATCTGCTCGAGGTCTAGTTTTCGCTCACTCTAAACTGCTTCTGAATCACTTTGGAATCAGTATGTAGTCAGTCAGTTTGATTGCAAATATTATCTCCGGGGCTTTCTGCACGTATATAATCGTCGAGTATGGTGTTTGAACCATGTGTTACCTATTACCATTTTATAGTATTCTACCCATGATGTTAATCTGTCACCTTTCTCTTTCGTCTCACCTAGGCCATAAATTGCCTACTTTGGCATTGAAATCCCCGAGTATGACAGTCATTTCAAAATTTGTAAACTGGTCTACGGTCACGTTCAATTCCTTATAAAATATATTTGTATCTTCTTCTTTACCGTCTGCTGTTGGCGCATATATTTGTATTATATTAATATTCGAAGGTTTGTCGTGGAGTTTCACTAATAATACGATTGTCCAAAATCCGTTAACTGTCATAGCACTAATTTGATCCAAATACTCCGCCTTTGTAGTCCTTCCCTCCTGAGTAAATAATTCTATTCATATCTAAATATGTTTCTCCCGCACCTGGCCATCACATTTCACTAATCCCTAATATATTTATCTTTATTCTTTCCATTTATTTCTTGATAATATGTAATTTTCCATTCTGGCTAAGGGTTTTTACATTCCATGTACCAACATTTAGTGTATTTTTAACATTTACTTTGCACACAGTTGCCCGATGACGGTTGGCCATCACCCATAGCACATGGTGCTCCCTATCGGACGCAGAGACTCCACTGGAATGCCCAATAACGTCGTTATATTTTTTTACAGGCATGCTATTCTTGAGAAAATACATAGGTGGTTTCCCCTTGCCTTCCGCCGCTTTGTGTATGGTTCACTCCACTAGCCTTTGTCTAAAGAGACAGACCCTGCAATGCAGCAGGGGAGAAGAGGTCATAAGGCGGCTCTTACACACCGATGGCCACGTCATAGAGTTTTGAGGAATTTTATAGATATTTTATAGAAAGAGCGTCCATGCCCAGCATCCACACTCTACTAATGAAGAATCAGATTCGCTGGGTTGGTCACTTAACTTGCATGCTAGATCACAGGCTCCCTAAACGAATTTTTTACGGCGAACTGCGTTGTGGTAAACGCTCCCAAGGTGGCCAGAGGAAACGCTTTAAAGACACTCTGAAGATCTCACTGAAAGCTTTCGGAATTCATCTTGGCACCTGGGAGACTGCAGCCAAAGACCGAAATTCGTGGCGTACATCATTACGCAAGGGTGCAGTCATTTGTGAAGCAACCAGGACTGCAAGAGCTGTGAAGAAATGGCTACACAGAAAAACCACTGCAGGAGATCCTCCTCCTGGAACGCCAAGCATCCTTGCCCACATTGTCAAAGAACATTTCGAGCCAAAATATGCCTTATCAGCCATCTTAGAACTCACGGCTCCATACTCTCAACCCCACTGGATGAAATGAATGGTCATCATCATTCTTGATGGACAAACAACATTTTATAGAGATAGCTGCACCACCAACTAACTCGCCTCCTCTCAGTGACCACCGCCAGTGTTGGTCCACGGCTGCTTATTCAACATATTCACAGCTAACCCTTAGACAATATATCCACCATCCGTCACCCAGAAGACGCGCCAAGTAGTAGGACAAGCTCCTACATTAGGTAATACTGCCCACATAATCTATTTAGTGGCTTATGGTTTACATATATGGGCGTAGCACCATATATCAAAAATATTAAGTGGCATGCAACTGGGTGCTTAAATTAATATTTTATGTGGCGAGCAATAATCATTTTCGCACACATGACCTATACTGTTAAAAAAAAAAAAACGCAACATTATTGCAGTTTCAATTGCAAACTTGTACCAACATTTTATTGACGATGTTGATTCGCCCACTGCATTCGGTTCTGGCGATGCCGGTCCGTAAGAACAAGACCTCTATAGGGTCTTCTAGCCCAAAGACCAGCGCCGTGCAGCCGATTCCGACCATTTGATCTGAAAGTCGACGAGCTCCTCGTATTGACTGGACTGTGGAGGACGCAGATGCAAATCGGTTCCTAAGGTGACGCAGCCGTGTGAAGCTGTCTTCGGCAGCAGTAGTGATTCTTGGTCTTCCGTTGCGCGGTCGGTCTGCCACTGAGCCAGTTTCTTGAAATCACCTCCAAAGGCGACTAATGGTGCTATTAACCACATTAAATTCTCTGGCTACTACACTTTGTGACTGTCCAGTCTGTAAACGTCCAATGATGATGAGTCGTTGTTCTGTGGTGAGATGAGCCACACTTGCGCATTGAATTTTCAACTAAATTTATTCGAGGAGCGTCAATTTTTTTTATAGGCATTCAGTAATGTGGGCGGAGAGTTTTGTGTTCAATAAGTTTCACGGGATTATCAAGAACTTGTCACGAGTTATTGTCAGAAATGTTGTGTTGACCTTGACCTCTTTCATGACCTCACGAATCATGAGGTGAGTACAACTGAGGTAACCACGAGAAGTTAATAGCCAGATTGACACAGTCGATAGGCTGACTGATGTTCAATCAGCGAAGGTGAAACTCACAGGAAATGCGAATGATAACGCAAGGGAGACTATTGCATAAACTTCAACGTTATTGATAACAGTGATAGCCTCCCTTGGAAATGAACGCGAAATCTTGAATAGTGATAAAAACTCCACAGAGGAACATATACGAGAGGAGGGCTCTGATCGTCACAAAAAATCCTCATTCCGCGAATGTTTCGACCCTCAGCCTTAATTATATTTTCTGCGGTTGGGCTTCTTCCGTTCGCTTGAAATGTGTCTATGAATGCAATGTTGTCTCTTGAATGAATTTAACTGTCTGTTTTTAGTTCACACGGTGGTCCAAGTGTTTATCTTCCATTGATGTTCTCTAGGCCAGAAGCTTTGCCTAGATATGTCGTATTTTGGGCAGTTTGAAGTATATCGTAATCGACATATTTCATGGCATGACTGCGTGGCATTCTGATTTCTGTGGTGCATCTCCTGGCTGATTGCCTCCGTCTTCAGCACCTGTCTATTGCTGGAGTAGACTGGGTTTACCCGAGTTTAGATATGTATGTATACATGTACACACGTGTTTGTGTATGTGTGTGCGCGCATACATATCTAGAGCAGTCTGGTTTTACGGCGCCAGAAACTCGCCGACGCCCCTTCCCCTGTTAATTAAAACAGTTCCGCCACGTGAAGGCCAGGAATTGGAGTTTCCCTGCATGATGTGATGAAAATACAAGCCATGGGGATATTTTGCCAGGTTGGGCGCTCACCCCAACTCTGCTCCCCCTCCCCCTCCCCCCGGGGCTAAAGCAGCAATTTGGAACGGTAATAATGTATGACTGTGTTTACACTTTGCTTCCCGCCTTGTGGAGAAGTCAACATTTCACGATAAACAAACAAGACCTGACTGTATTTGGACATATATTTTATTGACTGACTCATGTGGACTTTATAAAACAAAAATGAAAATTAAACGCTAAAAACGTTAAAATTACAAGGCATTTAATTAGCATTAATTAGCACAATATCAGCCGAACATGAATGTATGTGAAGTTTAAGTTGATTACGCATTCAAAAGGTCAGCGGTGAAAGGTGAAGGTAGGTACTGGTATATATGCATGGAGTGATGGGACGTCAGATATACATATGGGATGAGGTGACCAACCTTCTTCACAACCTTTATAGCAAATTGAATCCTCCGATAAGTTTGCCTGGTTTGGTGACGTCATTATATGTGTGTAGTCGCGAAAATGTCCGCTCTGTACTCGAGATTAAAGCACAGAGCTGACCTACGACTGTGGTCATCGTGTGAGATGGCGACACGTAACCGATCACGCTTATCGACACGGCACATGATGACGGTGATGGTGCTCGTGATTGGGCCAACTTCGCTGAGCTGCGATGCTCTAGCCACGGTGGTCTCACTACTCTATACACGATAGGGAGTACAAGTAGACATGATTATGAAACGGTTTTACAACAGACGGGATCGACTTCATTGCACCGGGTTTATCCCATAAGGCTCAGTCTCTTTCCGCAGAGTGGCCTGTCAAAAGCGTCGCACAGAGCACGAAATCCTTAGCTCCAACGACGACCCCCAGATGTCTCAGAGAACACTGCACCTGTGAACCAAACGACGGAGCCCGGAATGGAACCCACAGCCTTCGGAGCGCGAGGCAGGCGGATTGACCACTTGGCCACGGAGACCCTGACAGGTGGAAAGACAGGTAGAAAATAAGATTGAAATACAGGTGAAAAGACAGGTGGAAAGACAGGTGAAAATATAGGTGGAAAGACTGATGGAAATACATGTAGAAAGATAGGTAGAAAGACAGATAGAAATATAGGTGCAAAAAGCAGCGATGAGATGGATACGTGGGCAGGTCAGAACGGGGAGCATTTAAGCGGTGACTAAAGGAAAGGGGTCTGGAAGAATTAATAACACAAAAAAGGTAACATAGAGAACATAATGGGGGTCTGGAAGAACTGATAATACAAGAAGGTAAAGTACAGACAAGAATGGGGGTCTACAAGAACTAATAAAATAAGAAGATAACGTATAGAAAAGAATGGGAGTCTGGAAGAACTAATAACACAAACAGGTAAAGTACAAAAAAGACTGGGAGTCTGGAAGAACTAATAACACAAACAGGTAAAGTACAAAAAAGACTGCGGGTCTGGAAGAATTAATAACACAAGAAGGTAAAGTACAGAACAGAAGAATGGTATAGAAGAACAAATAGCACACGAAGATGAATTACAGAAAAGAACGATGGTATAGAAGAACTAACAACACAAGAAGGCAACGTACAGAAAATAATGGGGGTATAAAAGAACAAACAACACAAGAAGATGAAGTACGGACAAAAAAATCCACAGAGGAAAAAGAATTATAGGAAGATCTAACAACACACGGAGGAGAGTAGCTGAGACAGGAATGAATAATACTGAAATAATATGGACGCTGGAGAGGTTAGCCCGGGTAACAAACGCCTGAAGAAGTCGGATGTGTCGGCCGAGATTTACAGTTATCGCAGTTCTGCTGTAAACAGGCACGATGCATATACGCCCAAGACAAACATTTCGAACGAAGGGACGAAGAAGAAGAAGAAGAAGAAGAAGAAGAAGAAGAAGAAGAAGAAGAAGAAGAAGAAGAAGAAGAAGAAGAAGAAGAAGAAGAAGGAGAAGAAGAAGAAGAAGAAGAAGAAGAAGAAGAAGAAGAAGAAGAAGAAGAAGAAGAAGAAGAAGAAGAAGAAGAAGAAGAAGAAGAAGAAGAAGAAGAAGAAGAAGAAGAAGAAGAAGGAGGAGGAGGAGGAGGAGGAGGAGGAGGAGGAGGAAAAAAAGGAGGAGGACGAGGAGGACGAGGAAGAGAAGGAGGAAAGGGCATGGGCAGAGCTGCATGGGAAAGCTAAGGAGAGTAATACTCTACATGAGTTAGTTGGGGGATTATGTCTCATTGGGTATTAAGAGAGAACGAAGAATTACAGAACAGAAACTGCACAACAACAGTTGCTGCAACCTTATATCCCACGGGGAACTGAAAGTTCTACTGACAATGTAAGTACTACAGTATGCCAGGAGTTATTAAAAAAATCCCAGCCAAAATCGGAAAAAGTGGGTAGAGAAAATTATAGATTTGGCTGCTATTTTCTCAGAAAATGCCACATAGCAACTGGTTTCCGAAGTGACGTCATCATCTGATTCCAGTGTGTGGACTCTGTGCCGGAAGTGTTGGCTCCAATGATCACGTGACCTAAAGATGGCGTCTTGTTCTCCGATTGGTACTCAGCGACTGTGATCCGCAGCTGTACACTCTACGGACACAAAGCAACAACAACCAATAGTTTTAGTCATAAATATCACTGTTTAGTCGAGACAGATGGCATGTTTCTTATGAGGTCTGTAATCTGTCTCAGCGTCTGTGACCTGGGGCCAGCGTACACAGTTTGGCAATCCAGAAATACAGCTGTCGAAGTCATCCGCAAGCTTACTTGCTTGCGTTCGCTGGCTGTGAACTCCAGCGTGAAGTCCTGTATGTCGAATGAATACATCCTGTTGTCCAACATCAGTGTGATGTCATACCGGACTGAGGTTTACGTGAGTATCCGTTGTCCCATGTCTGGCTTATTGGTGTGCAGGCTGGTGGTTCCTCGCCGTGCAGACAGATACTCTCCGACTTCGGAAGAATCAGCGACCCTACTACGTTAGCCAGGACCCCGAAGGGACCTGATGCCCAGGACGCACGACTAGGACGTCTTAGTAGGTTTTGGCCAGTATAGAACCTGGCCCTGGTGCCTTGGAAACACCTCTGCGTCCCATCCGCAAGCGATTTAGTAGCAGATTGCTTTGCGTTGGTTTTTATAATGGCATGAGCGTCAGCCGTTCAGAAAGCAAGAGCATATTTTTTTTACCCGCATATCGTTTACAGGACATCGCTGTCAACACCAACATCTTTCAGCTGATTGTTGATTTCTTGGCAAGATTACGCTCAGTAGTTTGCCATTGCTTTCTGAGCGGTCGGCTCACATACCCCGTAAGTTACCAACACAGCGAGAACCAATAGCAGATTACTGAACGTAAAATGGTCTAGAAATATCACATGCAGCCAATAAATGGCGGGTTGATTTATACTTCTGCTCTTGCTTCTGCTGCTGCTTCTTCTTCTTCTTCTTCTTCTTCTTCTTCTTCTTCTTCTTCTTCTTCTTCTTCTTCTTCTTCTTCTTCTTCTTCTTCTTCTTCTTCTTCTTCTTCTTCTTCTTCTTCTTCTTCTTCTTCTTCTTCTTCTTCTTCTTCACTACCATTATATTATTATTATTGTTATTATTATAAGTTGTATCACCGCCTGCCTGTGTGTACATCTAGCACATTATGTGTCTTCGTGCGTCTGTCTATCCATTTGCTTCATGGTGTGCCTCGTCTGTCTGTCTGTCTGTCTGTCTGTCTGTCTGTCTGTCTGTCTGTCTGTCTGTCTGTCTGTCTGTCTGTCTGTCTGTCTGTCTGTCTGTCTGTCTGTCTGTCCATGATTATTTGTGTGAGGTTGTTCGTGTGTCTTTCTGACTGTCTGTTTGTCTATGTATCCATTAAGTTAAGTCAAGAACAGACAACACAGCACTCGGGACATTTCCATATGTGCTCCATCCTCATCTTCAACAGTCAACGAAGAGTTCCAATACTAATGGTACCGTAGTAGTCCGATTATATGTCCGTCTGGATTTTCCTCGGAGTTTTGAGTGTCGGCCAGATCCTGTGGTCACTCCCTGCAGCAACATTCTCTCCAAGCCGTGATGAGCTATCTGTTCTTCTGCACTATACACACGATTCCAATGGGCTCCGATCATATCTACATTACCATGCACCAATACCCCCACCATGTCTATGTATCTGTATGTCTGTCTGTATGTCTGATCGCGCATACTACTGTCTGACCGCATTCACGTGTTTCTGTATGTCTGAATGTCTGTACTTGTGTGTGACAGTCTCTTAGTATTTACACGTGCCTGTCTCCGTGTGGTGTGTATCTATGTATCCGCGTGTTTGTTTACGTGAATGTCCGTGTATTATTATGTTTATGTCTCTCTATTCGTGTGTACGTCTGAATGGTCATTTTCGTCTGCCTCCGTCAGTTGACATATCTATCTGTGCGTATGCCTGTCATCTGGCATGTCTATCTGTACTTATGCCTGTAAGCTGGCATGTCTATATACTTATTATATGTTTACCTGTCATTTAACATGTCTATCTGTATGTAGACCCGTTAGTCGGCATGTCTATCAATATGTATACCTGTCAGTCTGTGTGTTTTAAGAGTGAACTTACCGGCAAGGCTGAAGCAGGGACAGAGAAGATCATGGCCTCGTTAAAGATGGGGTTCTTCTCTCCTCTTTTCACTGTCGTCCTCTTCTTGCTGATCTTCTTCCCATTGTGCAATAGATACACTTTCACAAATGGATCTGTGAACACACGTTTAAGTCAAGTTAATGGATCTGTGAGCACACGTCAAATCAAAGTAATGGGAATGTGAACGCACGTCAAGTTAAGTTAATGGATCTGTGAACACACGGTGAGTCACGTTAATGGGAATGTGAACACACGGCAAGGCAAGTTAATGGATCTGTTAACATATGTCAGGTTAATGGATGTGTGAACATACATCAAATTAATTGGTATATGAAAGCAAGTAAAGTTTATGGGTATATGAACACACGTTAAGTTTATGGGTATGTGAACATACGTTAAGTATATGGGTATGTGAAGACACGTCAAGTTTATGAGTATGTGAACATATGTTAAGTTTATGGGTATGTGAACATATGTCAAGTTTATGGGTATCTGAACACATGTCTAGTTATTGGGTCTGCTATGGATAGAAGGAGAGAGGGAGTTGATAAGCTGGAGGGGGAGATAGAGGAAAAGAGCGTGCGAGTGGAATGGAGGGAGAAGAGGGAGAAATAAGAGGGAGAAAAGACGTTGGAAGGAGATAGGAACTGAGCGAGGAAACAGGGACGGATGGAGAGTGTAAGAGAGAGAGAGAGAGAGTGTGTGTGTGTGTGTGTGTGTGAGAGAGAGAGAGAGAGAGAGAGAGAGAGAGAGAGAGAGAGAGAGAGAGAGAGAGAGAGACGATTGAAAGGAAGACAGTGGTAAGGAAGAAAAGGAAAGATAAAAGAAGAAATGGCAGCAAAGGAAGCGAAGGTGATATCGGTTTATATACTCACATGAATGCTCACGGTTTCATAATCATTACCAAGTACCTTGCCAACTGGTGTGGGCGACCATGCTTCTCCACATCTTGAAATCTCCAACAGCAAACATCATTTGGTGAGCTAACACTTCCGTGCCATGACATAAGCAAAATGTTCTCTCGTTGTCTTCCTCTATCTCTATTTTGGCACAGCTTTCCAGTTGTGACAATATGTTCTAGTTTTTGTCTTCTCATAATGTGGTCCAAATTAAATGGACAGTGCAATTTCTGTTTGTCTATTATTCAAGTTAAGGTCCGTTTTTTTTAAAAACTTTGAACAATTACTGCATATCTAAAATGTTGATTTCTCGTCCTTGACTTGGGGACGTGAATTACAAGTACCTCAGAAGTTGGAGTGGGTGGCGAGAGACACTGGTAATAGGGAAAGATAATCCACATACAAAATTCAGTCCAGTTCACCAGCAGTATTAGCACGTGTATGGACTACGCTCGAGTTCAAAGCAAACTAACGCCCAAACAAATATCTATCATTTGCTGTAGTGTCTTCTGACTCTCTGGGACACTTAATATGACTTGGCGTAAAACAGGAGTTAAACAAAAACAGCCTCATCTCCCTCACTGAGCCACCTGAGCTGGCTCGACGTACAACAAGACTTAAAGACAGAGAGGCCCACCTCCCGAATCCTTCCCGTTTTTCCACCGCAAACTCCTGGCCTTGACAATGACCACGGTTAGCCTCTCAGCCGTGGGCAGGTAGCTGAGCGAGAACAGAATATCCCCATACTCTGTCGGCTTCTGTGAATGATAGCGACATGTGGCTGTGTTAGTTGATATATGTCTAGGTAATGTTAGTGACATGTGGCTGTGTTAGTTGGTACAAGTCTTGGTAATGTTAGTGACATGTGGCTGTGTTAGTTGGTACACGTCTAGGTAATGATAGCTACATGTGGCTGTGTTAGTTGATACACGTGTAGGTAATGTTAGTGACATGTGGCTGTGTTAGTTGATACACATCTAGGTAATGATAGCGACATATGGCTGTGTTAGTTGATACACATTTCGGTAATGCTAGCGACATGTGGCTGTGTTAGTAGGTACAAGTCTTGGTAATGTTAGTGACATGTGGCTGTGTTAGTTGGTACAAGTCTAGGTAATGATAGCAACATGTGGCTGTGTTAGTTGATACACGTTCGGTAATGCTTAGCGACATGTGGCTGTGTTAGTTGATACACATTCAGGTAATGATGCGAATGTGGCTGTGTTAGTTGTACAAGTCTTGGTAATGTTTTAGTGACATGTGGCTGTGTTAGTTGTACAAGTCTAAGTAATGCTAGCGACAAAGTGGCTGTGTTAGTGATACAAGTCTAGGTAATGATAGCTACATGTGGCTGTGTTAGTTGATACAATTTTAGGTAATGTTATTTACATGTTGGCTGGTTAGTTGGTACAAGTTAGGGAAAGATAGCTACATGTGGCTGTGTTTTGTTGATACAAGTCTAGGTAATGTTAGTGACATGTGGCTGTGTTAGTTGATACATCTAGGTAATGTTAGTGACATGTGGGTGTGTTAGTTGGTACAAGTCTAGGTAATGATAG
This sequence comes from Cepaea nemoralis, assembly GCA_014155875.1. NCBI lineage: Eukaryota > Metazoa > Mollusca > Gastropoda > Stylommatophora > Helicidae > Cepaea > Cepaea nemoralis. Next base: position 24,959 of record JACEFZ010001806.1, read on the forward strand.
CTACATGTGGCTGTGTTAGTTTATACAAGTCTAGGTAATGTTAGTGAACATGTGGCTGTGTTCGTTGTACAAGTCTAGGTAATGTAGTGACATGTGGCTGTGTTAGTTGTACAAGTCTTAGGTAATGTTAGTGACATGTGGCTGTGTTAGTTGCTACACAAGTCTAGGTAATTTAGTGACATGTGGCTGTGTTAGTTGATACAAGTCTAGGTAATGATTAGTGACATGTGGCTGTGTATTAGTGACAAGTCTAGGTAAGGTTAGTGACATGTGGCTGTGTTAGTTGATACAAGTCTAGGTAATGTTAGTGACATGTGGCTGTGTTAGTTTGATACAAGTCTAGGTAATGTTAGTGACATGTGGCTGTGTTAGTGGATACAAGTCTAGGTAATGTTAGTGACATGTGGCTGTGTTAGTTGATACAAGTCTAGGTTAATGATAGCTACATTGTGGCTGTGTAGTTGATACACGTCTAGGTAATGTTAGTGACTGTGGCTGTGTTAGTTGGTACTAAGTCTAGGTAATAATAGCGACATGTGGCTGTGTTAGTTGATACACATCTAGGTAATGATAGCGACTGTGGCTGTGTTAGTTGATACACATTTCGGTAATGCTAGCGACATGTGGCTGTGTTATTGATACAAGTCTAGGTAATGTTTGTGCCATGTGGCTGTGTTAGTTGGTACAAGTCTAGGTAATGTTATTGACATGTGGCTGTGTTAGTTGATACAAGTCTAGGTAATGATAGCTACATGTGGCTGTGTTAGGGTTTATACACTCTAGGTCATGTTAGTGACATTGGGCTGTGTTAGTTGATACAAGTCTAGGTAATGTTAGTGACATGTGGGTGTGTTAGTTGATACAAGTCCCAGGTAATGATAGCACATGGCTGTGTTAGTTGATACAAGTCTAGGTAATGTTATGACATGTGGCTGGTAGTTGGTACAAGTCTAGGTAATGATAGCTTCATGTGGCTGTGTTTGTTGATACAAGTCTAGGTAATGTTAGTGACTGTGGCTGTGTTAGTTGATACAAGTCTAGGTAATGTTAGTGACATGTGGCTGTGTTAGTTGATACAAGTCTAGGTAATGTTAGTGACATGTGGCTGTGTTAGTTGATACAAGTCTAGGTAATGTTAGTGACATGTGGCTGTGTTAGTTGGTACAATCTAGGTAATGTTAGTGACATGTGGCTGTGTTAGTTGATACAGTCTAGGTAATGTTAGTGACATGTGCTGTGTTAGTTGATACAAGTCTAGGTAATGATAGCTACATGTGGCTGTGTTAGGTGATACACGTCTAGGTAATGTTAGTGACATGTGGCTGTGTTAGTTGGTACAAGTCTAGGTAATGATAGCTACATGTGGCTGTGTTAGTTGATACAAGTCTAGGTAATGATAGTGACGTGGCTGTTTTAGTTGATACACGTCTAGGTAATGTTAGTGACATGTGGCTGTGTTAGTTGATACAAGTCTAGGTAATGATAGTGACGTGGCTGTGTTAGTTGGTACAAGTCTAGGTAATGATAGCTACATGTGGCTGTGTTAGTTGATACAAGTCTAGGTAATGATAGTGACGTGGCTGTGTTAGTTGGTACAAATCTAGGTAATGATAGCTACACGTGGCTGTGTTAGTTGATACACGTCTAGGTAATGATAGCTACACGTGGCTGTGTTAGTTGATACACGTCTAGGTAATTATAGCGACACGTGACTGTGTTAGTTGATACAAGTCTAGGTAATGATAGCTACATGTGGCTGTGTTAGTTGATACAAGTCTAGGTAATGATAGTGACGTGGCTGTGTTAGTTGGTACAAGTCTAGGTAATGATAGCTACACGTGGCTGTGTTAGTTGGTACAAGTCTAGGTAATGATAGCTACACGTGGCTGTGTTAGTTGATACACGTCTAGGTAATTATAGCGACACGTGACTGTGTTAGTTGATACAAGTCTAGGTATTGTTCACATTGATTTGGTATTATAATGGAATACAAGACTGTGATTTATAATTTCGATTATTTATATTAATGGATACAAAAAATATACTGCACGATTTATTGCCTGGTATGTTTCGCCCATCTCGTCAGATGCATGTTGCATAGTTATATTGTATTATATGAAGGGAATAAATTAAAAATACTTACTCTGAAAAACATAAAACACGTGCCGTCAAAATGCGATCATAGCGTAAACAAACAAAAATAGGCGTTTCGTAATTGTATCCGTACAATAAACTATTACTAAAATATAGTGAGGCGCTAGCAATTAGGCGATTCCAGTCGGTTTTGTGCAAACAGAAAGAGTTCGTTGTAAATGTGAAATTACCACGGGGATAGCAGATGTTCCACATTCGAACAATAACTATGACTATGTGTTTTAATTGTTCATCATTAACAACATAATATCTCCTCAATACAAACACAACATCGTATCAATACAAATACAATATCTTATCAATACGTACACATCTCATCATTACAAACACCACCGCATCACTACAAACACAACATCTCATCACTACAATCACACCATCACATCACTACAAACACAACATCACATCACTACAAACACAACATCTCATCACTACAAACAAAACAGCACATCACTACAAACACAACATCTCATCACTACAAACACAAAATCTCATAGTACAAACACAACATCTCATCACTACAAACACAACAACACACTATTAAAAGAAAACAATCCAACCAAACAAACCCACACAAAAAAAACAATAAACAAACGAGCCAACAAACCAAGCAACCAAGCAACCAATAAACTAACAAACAAACCAACAACCAACAAACCAACTAACAAACCAACTAATCAACAAACTAACTAATCACCAACCAACCAAAAAATTAACCAACAAACAAACCAACCAACAAACCAACCAACCAACAAACCAACCAACAAACTAACCAACAACCAACCACCACCTAACAAACAAACAAAACAACCAACCAACAAACCACCAAGAAATTACCAACAAAACAACCTAACAACCAACAAACCAATCAACAAACCAACCAGCAAACCACCCAACAAACCCCCCCCCCCCCCCCAAAAAAAAAAAAACAACCAACAAACCAAACAGCCAATAAACCATCCAACCAACCAACCATCAAACAAACCAATAAACCAACAATAAACAAAATACCATCGAACAATCAATCAACCAACCAACAAACCAATCAATAATTCAACCAACAAACCAAACAACCAACCAACAAACCATCTAACCAACCAACACTCCAACAAACAATCCAAAAAATAAACCAACAAAGCGACAAACCAACCAACAAATCAACCGTCAAACCAACAAACTATCAAACCAATCAACAAAGCAACAAACCAACACCAGTCCAACTAACAAACCAACCAACCTACAAACCAACCAACCAACAAACCAACTAATAACCAAAAACCACCCAACAAACCAACCAACCAACCAACAAGCCATCAACCAACCAACACTCCAACCAACTAACCAAAATTCCAACCAACAAACCAACAAATCAACCAACAATCCAACAAACCAACTACCAAACCAATCAACAATGCAACAAACCAACGAACAAACCACCTAACAAACAAAACATCAACCTACAAACAAATCATCAAACCAAAAAACCAACCAACAAACAAACTAATAAACACACCAACCAACAAACGATCAAACCGATCAACAAACCAACCAACAATCCAACAAATCAACCAATTAACAAACCAACCAACCAACAATCAAACCAACCAACCAACCAATCTTCAAACCAAACCAACCCACAAACCAACCAACAACCAACCAACAAACCAACCAACAAACCATCCAACCATTCTACAAACCAACAAACCGTCCAACCAAGCAACAAACCAAACAACAAACCAACCATCAAACCAACCAACCAACCAACCAACAACCAACCAGCAATCCAACCAACCAACCATTCTACAAACCAACAAACCGTCCAACCAAGCAACAAACCAAACAACCAACCAACAAACCAACCATCAAACCAACCATCAAACCAACCTACAAATCAACCAAGAAATCAACCAACAGCCCAACAAACCTCGTCGATGTCTCGGAGATTGACCCACATCTTCATGGGCATGTGAAGGTCAATGTCGCCCACCCGCACGTCCGCCTCCCCGATGACCTTCTGGCGGGCGTATTTGTCCACGGAGAAGACCTGAAGCTGCAGCAGCTTGCCCTGCAGATGTTCTGGCTCCACGGCGAACAAGAACCGTTCTTTGTAGACTGGGTCGGTGGTGTTCTTGATGGTCTGAAGGTTCAGGTTACAGTATGTTAGTTCATTTGTGTGTGTGTGTGTGTGTATGTATGTATGTGTGAGAGAGAGAGAGAGAGACAGAGAGAGAGAGGAGGCGGGGGGAGACATGTAGGTGAGAAGAGAGAGAAAGAGAGAGAGGGAGATGGAGTGAGGGAGGGAGACAGAGGTGGAGAGAGAAAAACGGGGACTTGGAGGGAGAGAGATCGAGAGAGGGAGGAAGAGAAAGATGGAGAGAGGGAAGAAGCGTGTGTGAGAGAGAGAAGGAGAATGAGAGAGAGGGGAGAGGAAGGGAGACGGAAAGAGGGTTGAGACATAGAGGGACAGAAAAGGCAAGAGTGGGCGAGAGAGAGAGAGGGGGAGAGAACGAGGGATAGAGCGGGAGGGGTAAGAGAGAGAGAGAGAGGGGGGGGGGTAGAGAGAAGACGATATAAAGAGAGTGAGAAAAGAGAAAAGAAAAGGGGGAGGAAGAGAGTGAGCATGGGAGAGAAAGAGAGAAGAGATGTGAAGGAATCCCAGCCACGATGGGAGTTGGAGCTCGTGGTCATCGCATTGGCAGGTATGAGGGTTAGCAACTGTACCACCGCGACATTATACAGATGGGGATGAGAAAGTGAGAGATAGGGTGATGAGATCAATCAAGAGTGATGAAGAGAGCGGGAGAGAGTGGGAGGCAATAAATCAAGATTGAAGAAGAGAGAAGAGGAGGACGGCGATGGACTATAAATCAAGAGTGAGGAAGAGAGAGCAAGAGAGAGAGAAGAGAGAGAGGCGATAGATCGAGAGACAAAGAAAGTATAATTATAATGGAAGAAGTGACAAAGAGAAGGACGGAGAGAGAGAGAAAGAAAGAACAATTAAGAATAAATAGAGAAGGAAGGAGAGAAAAGAGACACAGAGAGAGATGGAAGAATATGCCGGCAAGAGAGAAAGGAAGAGAGAGAGAGAGAGAGAGAGAGAGAGAGAGAGAGAGAGGTGGGAGGAACGTGGAGAGTTAGGGAAGAGTAGAGAGAAGAAAAATAAAGAGAAGAGAGATAGAAAGATAGAAAGATAGGAAAAGATAGGGATAGAAGTGTGGATTGAGAATGAAAGAGGTGTCAAAATTATAATAGGAAAACATAAGACAGAATAAGTTACAATATAGATACATGATATTTTTTAAATGACCGAATAGTGAAATATATAAGAATAGATACACGATTCATTTTTTCATTCAGTAGCATGTCTTTTGCAGAACCTCGCTCCCATAACAACCTTCTGGAAAACTCGATCACAAGCAAGATTTCCCGCGTAAGGTACATCAATCTGGAGATCATCCGCCACATCCTGCACCCAACTCCTCTGACGACTAACTGATTAATTAACTAGCTAATTATATTTTTCGAACACTTATGGCTTTGTTACGTGATCAACTATCATGACATGAATGAATAAGTACTCTTGGAGGGGGCAAGATGTGAATAAAGTATGGTAGCCCCCACCCCCCCCACTCCTAGCAGTACGGCACGTGATGATGATGAAACAAGGGATAAAGAGCGCAGAGAAGTGGAAATATATAAGAGGAGAGAGAAACGATAGAACAGAAATGAAGGCCGCATACTTTAAAAACAAGAAGACAAGACAAGAAAACGAATGAAAGCAACTGACCTTTGTCTGAAATTTGCTCTCGGCACCAGGCATAAGTATCCCCTTCACGAAAGTGTCCAGTGTGCCAGTGTATGGGTTTGGGGTCAAATCCCGGCACTGGAATATACTGATGATCAACTCACACAGCCTCCCTGGAATTAAAAATAAACAATAAAAACATTAATCAAGTGCAAGAATCAAAATAACACATAATAAAGAGTATTCAGGAATTTGTGACATTGTGGTCCTCGTACGGTACTACGAAGTTCGTAAAATATGAGACTAGCACCATATACCCAGTACCTCTCAAGGCGTGGGAAAGGGTCTTTACTTGTTGTACTTAACATTATCTCACACGCTTCATGGCTGGAATGGGGGGAGGGGAGGGGGGGGGGGGGTCTTTTAGTTAGAAGAAATTAAATCACTATTGCTCAGATATACCGAGGCATTTGCAATTAGGCATTTCCACTCAGGTTTGTGCAACCAGGGGGATTTCATTTTAAATTAGTGATTACCGTGTCGAAAGCTGATGCTCCCTATTCAAACAATGTACGTAAATGTGTGATATAAGTACTTCAGCCAAAGTATAATTCATTTGTTTATTTCGTCATCATCGAGTGCTCTGTCAGCTGGCGTAGGCGTTCATGTTTCTACACAGATCTTGTTCTTTTGTGTTCTGGATCTGTTGATGATATTCCTCCATGGCACCGTCTCACTATATCCAGCATAATGTCTATTGGTCTGCCTCTGCCTCTTTTCCCATTGATATTTCCAGTTGTCACGATGTTCTCCAATGCCTCTCTTCTCACCACATGACCAAAGAAAGCTGTTTGTCTCTTTGTTATTGATTACCTTCATATGATATATAACTCCGCAATATGTACCAAACGTGAAGATACGAAATATGTCAGGCAATAAACCGTGCAACATATTGTTTGTGGCTTCTGTGTTTAAATATTAAGGTACCTTTACACACAACGGTAGAAGAGGAAATACTTACATCTTGAAGCACTTCCGCACCCTATGGTACAAGAGGACATACTAAATAAATTTTAAGTTACCTCTCCTCCCCGACTTCTGCATACCGTAGTACTAAACACATCTTCAGGTACTTCTACACCCCACGACACAAGAATAAATACTAACCACATCTTAAGTTACCTCTCCTCCCCGAGATAGAAGAGGAATGAGCACACGCAACTGACTGACCCACTCACTTGTCGTACTGCAGAGCGAACTCGATCTGCCCGATCTGGGCCATGTCCGGCTGCATCTCCAGCACACTGGAGTCCGAGGCCACACTCTCACATGATTCGGCTCTCCTGATCCCATGACCTAGATCCAGGTCAGATGCTGCAACAGAAGCAGAGTCCGTATTATATGCCACAAGTCAAGTCTCTTGCTTGTCTGGGAATTAATACAAAAGCAGACAACAATATTGAGGATATGAAACCTCAAGACTAAATATCGCGGCAGGACAAACCAGGCCCTAAATCTTGGTTGGCAACTGGTCTAAGATCAAAGCTCTTACTGGCGGACAGTTAGGGCATTGCTTTGCTGATCCGACAGCTTCTGTCGCTTGGCTTGCTCCAGGTGTACTGGTGTTACCTTTCCTCTGGAGTAAATTATTCAGGTCTAAAGAGGGACCATGCTGCATGGGCAACACATGATCTCTACAATTCTGTACAGGCTTTGTGCTATGGAGAGGTATATCTCCATCCCTGGTCTACCACCATGGGTTGTAGTTATTATACATTTCTAGAAGCACAATGTAACAAACTATCGTATGTCAAGACAGCAAGGTGCCAGTGGTCAACAATATGCTGCACAATTATTCCACATATGTGGTTGGACAAGAGAGTATATTGTATACATAGACTGTATTCGACTGATCAAACATATCAAAGCATTATCGACTAGGTGATTCCAGCTATGCAAAGAGAAGGACTTTCTTCTAAATCTTAGACTACATGAGGATAACATACTCCACATTCAAACAATATCAGTGACTATGTACTTAGTATTTCAGCCACAGTATTATTCATTCATTCACTTCAGATGATGTATATAACTCTGCAGTATGCACCCGATGAAATGCAGCGAAATATGCCAGGCAAGAAATCGTGCAACATATTTTGTATGGTTTGTGTCAGTATATTCACGAAGGTTATACATTGTTTTGTATTTATCTAGTTCTGTCCATGAGCTCTAAATTGGTGATCCTCTCATTCCATTTTATTCCTTCTATTTTGCAAAACCCCCAATTAGTCTATGTGCGTAGCTTATTTCCTAATTAAATATGACGATTCGTAGCTGGATGTAATAAAGTCTCTGGTAAAATTAGTTACACATTTCAAAACAAGATATCCCCTTAATGAATTTAAATACAGATGCCACAATCAATATGCTGCACGATTTATTGCCTGGCATATTTTGCTACATCTCGTCAGGTGCATACTGCAGAGTTGCATATCATGAAGTGAATAAATAAATTATACTTTAGCTGAAATACTTAAAACACAAAGTCATTGATGTTGTTCCAGCCAGTTTTGTGCAAGAGGAGAGACTTCGTTTTATATGTTCAATTACCTTGGGGATAACTTATGCTTTACATTCGAACACTATCAGTGATTCTGTTTCTCAGGGAACGAAAAAGAAGAAACAGATGTAGTTTTGTACACTTTTCTGATAAATCTTGATATTTGTTGTGATCTTTTTATTCTCTTCCATTGTTGTTTTATAATGACTATACAAGAAATCAGGGTGATATCAAAGAAACAGATTATGTCTAAAAGAACACATGAAGACAATGGTGTTAATTTAGAGCAAGTATATGAACTCAAATATCAAGGCACATGGATAACATCGGATTGAAGATTACAAAAATGAAGAACAGAATAGGACAAGCAGAAACAGCATTTTAATAATGAATAACATCTTATGTAATAAATCATTTTCATTGGAAGTTGGAACAAGAGTTCTTGCATGTTACATAGAACCAATCCTAACATACGGCTGCGAGTCGTGGACAATTAGTAGACAAGCGAAGAAGTTATTGGGAGCATTGGAGACGTGGTTTTGTATAAGTAGAAGAATACTGAAAATTCATCGGGTAGTAAACATCGGTAGGGGGAGCTGAGTGGTCTCGAGGTATGATGTCCGCCTCGAGTGCTGGAGGTCTCGGGTTCAGGCCCCGGTAAGGACCGGGATTTATTTTAAAAAATCCACCTGAACTTCCAGTAATAAAATTTCCCCTGGTCTCTGGGTAGTGAGATCGGACGCCCGTGTGTATTGTTGCGCACGTAAAAATCCCTTGGCAGTTGGAAATCGAAAAAGAGTAGCCTAACGGCGCTGCCCGGGCAAAATTTCGAGTTAAAAATCTACCCAAAGTATTTCAGGATCCTCGCCGATGCAACGGAGTTCGTGCATTGAGCTGAGTTTCTCCAGACTCAGTTTTGAGGAAAACGGAGCACTTATGGGTTAAACCGCGTGCCGTGATGTTGATCCAACGACTAAACTAAACTAAACTATACATCGGTAGCCTAAATATTCTGAGGGAGGCTAAGTCACAAAGATAGATTATCACAAATATGATAAAGAGGCAGTCAGCGTTCTTAGGTCACATAATCTGAATATAAAATTTTAAAAATAAGAACTTACTGTGACAACTGAAAAGATGTGTGTAAAGAGATACAGCAAGAAAATCATTGCTGGTAGAATTGTGTTGTGGCATGGAAGGGTATCGAGGCACGAATTGACACATGCCATTGGGGATCGCAGGAGGTGGAGAAGCGTGATAGCCCACGCCAGTCGACAAAGCACTTGATGATGATGACACGATAAGAGTCCTTTTTGCTAACACAGCGGAAATTTCATGAGACACTGGGAAGATAAGGGAGTAATGGCTGTCGGGCGAAATAACATTAATAATATAAGATAAGGGAGGAATGTCTGTCGGGCGAAATAACATTAACAATATAAGATAAGGGAGGAATGTCTGTCGGGCGAAATAACATTAACAATATAAGATCAGGGAGGAATGTCTGTCGGGCGAAATAACATTAACAATATAAGATAAGGGAGGAATGTCTGTCGGGCGAAATAACATTAACTAATATAAGATATGGGAGGAATGTCTCTCGGGCGAAATAACATTAACAATATAAGATAAGGGAGTATTGGCTGTCGGGCGAAATAACATTAATAATATAAGATAAGGGAGGAATGTCTGTCGGGCGAAATAACATTAATAATATAAGATAAGGGAGGAATGTCTGTCGGGCGAAATAACATTAATAATATAAGATACTAGCTGACCCGGCCCGGCTTCGCCCAGTTACTGGTGGGGAGCATCTCATTTAATTCATATAAGTAGTAATATAAGTTCCCGTTCCCGTTACCGACTATCTGTCTGTCTGTCTGTCTGCCTGTCTGTCTGTCTGTCTGTCTGTCTGTCTGTCTGTCTGTCTGTCTGTCTGTCTGTCTGTCTGTCTGTCTGTCTGTCTGTCTGACTCGGCCCGGCTTCGCCCAGTCCTTGGTGGGGAGCATCTCATTTAATTCATATAAGTAGTCATATAAGCTCACGTTCCCGTTCCCGACTATCTATCTGTCTGTCTATCTGTCTGATCCGGCCCGGCTTCGCCCAGCCCCTGACGGGGAGCATCTCATTTAATTCATATGAGTAGTCATATAAGTTCCCGTTCCCTTACCGACTATCTGTCTGTCTGTCTGTCTGTCTGTCTGTCTGTCTGTCTGTCTGTCTGTCTGTCTGTCTGTCTGTCTGTCTGTCTGTCTGTCTGTCTAATCATTTATTGGTTGCAGTTAGAACAACCTTAGATAAACGAAGACCAACTTACAAAAAGCATTAGAAAGAGCACTTGAAAGATCTTTACATCTTCCCCAACAATTAACTTGGGTAAATGGAGCAGCGGCAGCAGCAGCAGAAGAAGAAGAAAAAGGAGGAGTAGGAGCTGGGAGGAGGAAGAGGGAGGAGGAGGAGAAAGAGAGAAGAGGATGATGGAGGAGGGAGAGGGAGGAGGGGGAGGAGAAGAGGAAGAGGGTAGGAGGTGGAGGAGGGGAGAGGAGGAGGAGGAGGAGGAATATAACGCATATGCCTGTAGATTTAATAATGGCTGAAGTTGTTCCATGTCTTCTTAGAGTTGGCGACAGTGTAACGAAATATAAAATCTTCAAACTTGATAGAGATAAGGTAAATATTATTTATTCATTCTTTAAGCAAAAAAAGATGAGTTACAATGTTATGCATTATGCATTATTTTTATGAAAACTTTGAAAATGCCTTAAGATTGTATCATTATTTATTATAACTCATATGCCGGTATATAACTATGGACAAAGAGTTTATAAATCTTTGAAAACGATGCCACAATATGACTATAAGTTATACAGAAAAGTTATGCCCCTTGAAATAACTTTTACAGAGTTAAGTCCCCTGAGATATATGAAATTATAATGAAAAATGGAAAATTAAATAATATTGGGTAAGCAGCCGATTTCACACTAAAAAAATATGACAGTGGGCTGAGCTGGAATGAAAGGAAGACGTGTAGAAAATTTCATCTCAATCGGATGGGCCGTTCGCGAGCGCATAAAGGACATATGGACAGACAGACGGAGATTGCCTTTTATATATAAGATGGGAGGAATGTCTGTCGGGCGAAATAACATTAACAATATAAGATATGGGAGGAATGTCTGTCGGGCGAAATAACATTAACAATATAAGATAAGAGAGTAATGGCTGTCGGGCGAAATAACATTAATAATATAAGATAAGGGAGGAATGTCTGTCGGGCGAAATAACATTAATAATATAAGATATGGGAGGAATGTCTGTCGGGCGAAATAACATTAACAATATAAGATATGGGAGGAATGTCTGTCGGGCGAAATAACATTAACAATATAAGATAAGGGAGTAATGGCTGTCGGGCGAAATAACATTAACAATATAAGATAAGGGAGGAATGTCTGTCGGGCGAAATAACATTAACAATATAAGATAAGGGAGGAATGTCTGTCGGGCGAAATAACATTAACAATATAAGATATGGGAGGAATGTCTGTCGGGCGATATAACATTAACAATATAAGATATGGGAGGAATGGCTGTCAGACAACATAACATCAACAGTTGTGATTGCAGACAAGGAACATGATCTGCAACATCTAATAGCAGAAGGCCAGCATGGCCGAAAGGATAAGGAAACTTCCGGTGTACTAATGCCGAGGCAGTGGGTTCAACCCATACACCGGTCAGTTGGGCTAAAATGTTGACTTCTCGTCCTTGGCTTGGGGACGTAAAGTAAATTCAGAATTTGGATTGGATTCGCCTAATGGCCACTGGTACTTGGGAAAGATAATCCACAAGCAAAAATCAATCCAGACACAAACAATAGATTGCACGATTTATTGCCTGGCATATTTCGCTGCGCCTCATCATGTACATGCTGCAACAATCACTCAAGATAACAAAATCAATCAGATAAAGCCTTCAAGCTGAAATATACAACACATATATTCACACAGTAATTTTAACTGTCCACCACGTTAATTTTAAACTGACTACCATGTCTTTTTGTTAGCACAAAGTTTGCTTTTGTAATTTAATTTATTTTTTCGCCCTGAGTCGAATTGAACCCAAGCATAGTCCATTCAAAAACTACTTCTAATAGCACTTGACTGATTTTTGCTTGTGTATTAGCTTTCTCTGTTACCAGTGTCCCTCGCCATGAGGTGAACCCACTCTGATTTCAAAAGCACTTGTAATTTACGTCCCCAAGTCAAGGAAGAGAGTCAAAATTTTAGTCCAGCTGACCTGTGTAGGGGTTGAATCCCTTACCTCAACATCAGCACACCAGAAGGTTAAGAACGAATACTCTTATCTATTTGGCCATGCTGACCTCGGCTTTTGTAAATGAATAACAATTCTCATTTTGTTATTTTCCTTTTTTAAACATTTCTTTACATTCAATTATTTCCCCTGTTCGAATTAATCCTACATTTTAGTCAATCCACTGGAGGTCGGTATGGCCGGGAAAAAGAACGACAATCCACTCTAGTTTGCAATTATACTGAGCTTAATTATTTTCCCTGCTATTTCCCCTGGATCCCTCTTTCCCCCCATGGGAACACTCTATCCCTCAGAGTAGAGTTCTGGCACAAATAAGGAGATTTGACGGGTTCCTCTGTGACAGGAAGCTGGCTGACACGTCAAAGTGTTCAGTCCTATTATATTAATAATGTGATCTAGTCAGTGGAGACATGAGCAAACAAGGCTGGAGATCTTGGGAAGGTAGTGTTTGTTTAATGCTAACATATCGACGGTGCTTTATTATTATTATTATTATTATTATTATTATTATTATTATTATTATTATTATTATTATTATTATTATAGTGACAATAATAATACTAGTAATTATAATATTGAACAACACCAGTAATAAAAACATTACTAATATCAACAAAATGTAGTAATATCAATAACAACAACCACAAGATTGATTGATTGATTGATTGATTGATTGATTGATTGATTGATTGATTGATTGATTTAGGAACCGACATCACAGCCACAAGAACGATAACAGATTCACATGATAAAATTAACAATTGTTATAAGTAGCAATAATAACAGTGCCAGCAATAACATTAAAAAATAGGCAGGACGCAAGCAGAAGGGGACCGGAAATACGTCACCTATAGATGAATTACACCCAGATACTGGACTGCTCCTTGTGCTGTCGTCATGTGCCGGTGGCTGCTGCTGCTGCTGCTGCTGCTGCTGCTGCTGGCTTTCCTGGACGTTTTGGTGCACGGAGGTGTCTGGAAGGAGTTCGAGGTCACACAGCTTTGGGCCTGGTTTCAGCGTGTCGTAACGTGAGTACTTCCCGCCCAAGTCCAGGGTGAACTCGGAGCTGTCTGACCCGACCTGGCGTCAAGGAGTAGAAAATTGTGTTCATCTGATTTAAATATGTCTGTCTGTCTGTCTGTCTGTCTGTCTGTCTGTCTGTCTGTCTGTCTGTCTGTCTGTCTGTCTGTCTGTCTGTCTGTCTTCTTGCACACTTACCTACATGCCTACCTGCCTGAATGTCTGCCTATCTTTCTGTTTGCCAACCTTCTTATCCACCTACCTACCTATCTGTCTGCCCTTCTGTCTGTCTGTATGTCTGTCTGTCTGTCTGTCTGTCTGTCTGTCTTCTTGCACAATTACCTACCTGCCTACCTGCCTGAATGTCTGCCTATCTTTCTGTTTGCCTACCTTCTTATCCACCTACCTACCTATCTGTCTGGCCTTCTGTCTGTCTGTCTGTCTGTCTGTCTGTCTGTCTGTCTGTCTGTCTGTCTGTCTGTCTGTCTGTCTGTCTGTCTGTCTGTCTGTCTGTCTGTCTGTCTGTCTGTTTGTCTGTTTGTCTGTCTGTCTGCCTTCTTACACCTACATGTTTGTTTGTCTGTCTGTTTGTCCGTCTGTGTGCCTACCTTCTTATCCACCTACCTACCTAACTACCTACCTACCTACCTACCTAACTACCTACCTACCTCTCTGTCTATCTGTCTGTCTATCTGTCTGTCTGTCATTTATGATGAAATAGCAACATATACTCAGAACTCATCAAGACGTCGTAGAGAGTCCGTTTCTTGTTTAAACCCGCGTGAGTCTGTCTCTCGATTGAACTGTCCCTCGATTTATCTTGAATTTTAGAAAGGCTTAAGTGGGGCATGGTACAAAAAAGGTTGGGAAACACTGATCTAGAGTTACCTGTCTCTATATTTACCTGTCCTTCTATCTGTTCATCTTTCTTTTTCAATCTGAGAAATTGCAGGTAAGAGGGTCGCCTTCATTGCATCGGATTTGACCCCATCTTACTTGGCCTCTTTCCACATAACGGAAAGCGCCTGACGAAATCATCGCATAGAGCACGATTTCCGTAGCTCCAGCGATGAAACTACCCCCAGGTTTCCGGAAACACTGCACGCGTGATCTGAACAAGGCCGCCCGGAATCGAACCCACGACTTTCAGAGCGTTTTACCTCCGATAAACCCCTCTCCCCAATGAAATCTGCCTCTCGTCTGAATCTGCATGTCTGTCTATGCCACTGTCTGTCTGTGTCACTATATGTCTGTGTCACTGTCTGTCTGTGTCACTGTCTGTCTTCATGTCAACCCCGGAAATGAGAGCATCCGTTGGATGTATCTTCTCCAGGATATGCTGGAGTGTTGGGGAACGCGCAAGCGGACAGATTGGCTGGGCATTGAGACTCTTCAATGGCTGTTGAAGATGGGGACGGAGCACGTATGGGAATAACTCGAGTGCTGTAATGTCGATTGTTGACTCAACTCAGCACAACTCATGGAGGAATATCATCAGCAGAGTTGATCCAGAACACCAAATTCCGAGATCTTTGGAGAGACATGAACGTCTACGCCTGCTGTCAAGGCACTTGATGAGTATCAGAAATTATTGGCAGCACACGAAACAGAGGTGTGTTTGACAGACACGATCGCCAACGCCACACGGCATGGAGTATAAGAAGTATTAACCTTGACCTCACCACATTGTGAAATCGAGACAATCGCTCCGTGAGAAAATAATGTAACTCGTATAAATGATTGATTCTGAATATCGTGAAAGCTTTTCGCCATTCTGAAACACGAAGGGCGGAATTGTGAAGTGTGTTTTCTGTTTTGAAGTGTTTATTCCCAAACGGTTCTGGTCACGTGACGTCTATATCTTCTATATTAGAGAGCAGTACAAACTGGCATATCGTTGGGGGCCAGTATAATGTATTAAGTATATAAACACACATATAATAGAAGATAAAGATGACAAGCAAGTGCTATTGTGTATGATTAGGGTTAGGGATGGGGTTAGGGTTTGGGTTATGGTTTGGAATATGGTTAGGGTTAGGGAATACATGTTAGGAATACATGTTCCAGGGCCCCGTTTGGGAATAAAGTCTCCCTTTCTGTATAGTGACAGGTTTCAGCAGTCTGATAAATTTATCAACTATGCTGGAAAACAAAACGCGTAAAACGAATGATATTACTTATCTATGATAATAATATTCATTCATTCATTCATTCATTCATTCATTCATTCATTCATTCATTAGACAATTAATTAATTAGTAATAGTAGTAGTAGTAGTAGTAGTAGTAGTAGTAGTAGTAGTAGTAGTAGTAGTAGTAGTAGTAGTAGTAGTATTAGTAGTAGTAGTAGGCCTCTTTCAGTACTGAAGGACTATAGAGTTGTGCCGCTTGGGAGGTACCTGGCAGCACCGCTGGTGACTGTATAGTCCAATGCGAGAGTGACAATCCCTGTCACAGTTTCGGCATCTGTAAGACGAGGCAAGTCCCGCAGTAAGTGACTGCGTTTTAAGCCTGTGCCGCCTATCCTCAGTTTGTTGGATCGGATTGCGCTCAAAGAGCACCAGTCCAATAGAGTTGTGCCACTAATTAATTAATTAATTAATTAATTAATTAATTCAAATATGTGTATATTAGATAATTTATCCACTCATTCACGCATTCCTTAGATCACTGATTAATTAATTAGATCATTCATTCATTCACTCGTTCGTTCATTATTCCACTCATTTATTCATTCACTCGATCATTAATGCATTCATTTTTTCGTTAGATCATCAATTAATTAAATAGATCATTCATTCATTCATTCATTCATTCATTCATTCATTCACTAGGTTATTAACCCCCTCATTCATTCATTCGATCATCAGCTAATGAATTATATCATTCATTCATTCAGTCAGTCAGACTTGTGCAGGGTTATTATCACATTGAGCCGGGAGTGCAGGGAGTGGCCAGCAGGGGCCACGGAAGTGGAAATTCAGCAACTAATTCAGGAAAATTCTCACCTGGGTGATGTGATTATCTACACGGATGGGTCGGTGTTGAGAGGTAGGAGAAGTGCCTGAGGGTTCTTGGCAAAGACTAATGGTCGGCGTTTGGTGCAGGAGAGCCTGGCGTATGATGACACTACATCTAGCTTAAGAATGGAGGTGGAGGCGGTCATTGCAGCTTTCCGCTGGATAGAGAACACGATACATACACACATTGTGATTGTTACTGACACAGAAAGCATGCTGAGGAGGGTGAGAACAGGCAAGCTTCGTGCAGAGTGGCTTGCTTCGCTTCGGAGGTCACGGGTAGCAAGCATAACCTGGATCTTTTCTCCAGGGCATGCCGGTGTGCTGGGGAATAAACAGGCGGACAGATTGGCTGGCTCGGCAAAACTTAGTGGAATATTGATGTATGACAAAACAGATGTGGTTGCGGCCTTGTGGTAGCACGTGTACACCTCGGAGGAGCAAATGGATCACCATAGTCTGGTAAGAATGAGACAGTGAGGTGTGACGAGGGGATCTGGCCGATGCTCGACGCTCAGAGGAAAGGCGAGACGGACATATAATCAGATTGCTGCTGGAACTATTAGTGTTGGAACTCTTCGCTGGCTGCTGAGGATGGGGACGGAGCGCTTATGGGAATGTCCCGAATGCTGTGATGTCGGTTCCTAAATCAATCAATCAATCATTCATTCATTCATTCATTCATATATTAATTCATTCATTGCTACTATTTCCACTCAGCCTCTAGACTGGAGAATGCTCTCGCGATCTTGTCTATATTTTCTACTAGACCCGCACTCACCAGGTAGACAGATGTACTCACCAGGTAGACAGATTGCACTCACCAAGAACTATTCTCACCAGGTAGACAGATGTACTCGCAGGTAGACAATGTACTCCCCCTAACAGATGTACTCACCAGGTAAACAGATGTACTCGTCAGGGACAGATGCACTCACCAGGTAGACAGATGTTCACCAGGTAGACAGATGTACCACCAGGTAGACAGTGTATCGTCAGGTAGACAGATGCATCCCAGTTCAGATGTACTCGTCAGGTAGACATATGTACTCGTCAGGTAGACAGATGTACTACACGGAAAATGGGTCCGGGTTGAGAGGAAAAGGAGAAGTGTACTGGGGTTTCTTGGGCAATGACTAAGGTAGACGTTGCATCCCCAGGAGAGAGCTCGTCGGTACAGATGACACTCATCTAGCAGAATCGTAGGGGGAAAAGGCTCGTCAGGTGCAGCTGTACCGCTGGTAAAAGAAACACGGAAACATACACCGCAGTAGACAGTTTGTACTGACCAGAAAGATGCTGAGGTGAAAACATATGTACTTCCAGAGTGACTTGTTCCCCTTAGAAGGTCTCGGGTAGCAAGTATCACCTGGTCATATTCTCCCAGGGAAAATGCCGGGTCTGGGAAATGAACCGGAGAGATTGGCTCGTTCGGCAAACTCACAGTAGACTTTATGTATGTCAGGAACAGATGTGGTTGCGGACTTGTGGTAGACGTGTACTCCCAGTGGGACAATGTCCCCTCGTCTGGTAGAAGAGACTCGTGAGGTGTGACGATGTACTCTGGTACGATGCTCACCCAGGGGAACGGGGAGACTCGTCATAAAACAGATTGCTGCTGGAACAGATTAGTGTCAGGAACTCTCGCTGGTGCTGATGTATGGACAGAGCGCTTATGGGAAAATTTGTCCCCGATGCTGTGATCGTCGGTAGACAAATCAATCAATGTAATCACCTAAAAATTCTTCATAAAATTATTCACCATATTAAATTATTCATTGAAACATTTCCACTCACCTCGTACAGATGTACTCGCCAGGTAGACAGATGTACTCACCAGGTAGACAGATGTACTCGTCAGGTAGACAGATAGATTCATCAGGTAAACAGATGCACTCACCAGGCAGACAGATATACTCACCAGGAAACTATGCCCTTTCTCGTGATCGGTGAGTGCCGCCTTCTCCTCGTCGTTGCTCAGACATTTGGTGAGATGGTAGACCCCGAACAGCCGAAACAGGACCCCGATGACCACGGCTACAGCTGCAAGGGTCATGACCACGATCAGGGCGATGCCCCAGTCACTCATGCTGCCACCTGCAAGCGGATGCGAGATGGTTGAGAAGAGAAAATGACCTCTTCACAAATTGAGTGCCAAAGAAATTGTATTTTTGAACCAAACAAAAATGGATGGCGGAAATGAGAAGTAGGGCGTGTCACAGTTACGAGTTAAACGTTTTTAATATAGTAACAGACATGTTGTAGTATATGCCAATTTAAAGAAGATTGTAACAGGAAAGCTACTGTACTGATATTATAAATGTAGATTGATGTATAAGCCCTTGGATGTTACAGGAAGTTTGAATGAGACGATTTATCATCCCGTGGCTCTCGATCAGTTAAGTGACAAGAGAACAAAATAGTTGCCACGTTTAGCCGTAGCGAGTGCAGTTTCACAATGCCCACATACTGGGTTCGGTGTCAGCTAGTTGGGAACTGGTTGCTTTGCGTTGATTTTCACGCTGGCATGAGCGTCAGCCGTTCAGACAGCAATAGCAAACTACTAACAATAATATTGCCTAGAAAATCATTAAAAAGTTAGTTACATATTCTTTACACGACGCCGCAATCAACCACAGCATGTTTTGGCTGTTTGTGATTTCGTGGCATGTTTTCGTTCAGTAGTTTGCCATTGCTTTCTGAACGATCGGCACACATTCCACTTTATGAAAACCAACGCAAGACGATCTGCTGCCAAATCATCTGCCGCTGTTTTGAACGCGGTATGCGAGATAACGAATTGGGTTGGCAACTCCTTCGCCACAGTGTCGCAGAAAATCATAAACACTCAGTAAATGCTGGGATTGATTGCGACATCCTGTAATTTTATCTATCGACCCCATTCCCGTTTCAATCTCATTATTCTTGAAACATTAGAAGTTAAACATGTTGGAACCCTTGAAAAGGAAAAATTACACAAGAATGTGAAAGAAAGCGCGCGAAATGGGACAGTGTTTGCTTTCCCGGTTATATTTTTTTCGTGGAGTTCTGACCTAATTTCCGGATTTTCAAGACACTTCCGGTCATGCGCTTTGAAGACGAACCATATGATTGGTTCATTTCCTTCGCGTCAGTGATGATTCTTTCTTTCTTTCTTTCTTTCTTTCTTTCTTTCTTTCTTTGCTAGTCCTCTTCTACATGTAATGTTTGGAAGACATAATCTGTTACTAGTTTTCTTTCTTTCTTTCTTTCTTTCTTTCTTTCTTTCTTTCTTTCTTTCTTTCTTTCTTTCTTTCTTTCTTTCTGTCTGTCTGTCTGTCTTTCTGTCTGTCTTTCTTTCTTTGCTAGTCCTCTTCTATATCTATGGTTTGGCATACATCATGGCCCTGTGGTCTTGAACGAATTTTCTTTCTTTCTTTCTTTCTTTCTTTCTTTCTTTCTTTCTTTCTTTCTTTCTTTCTTTCTTTCTTTGCTAGTCCTCTTCTATATCTATGGTTTGGCAGACATCATGGCCCTGTGGTCTTGAACGAATTTTCTTTCTTTCTTTCTTTCTTTCTTTCTTTCTTTCTTTGCTAGTCCTCTTCTATATCTATGGTTTGGCAGACATCATGGCCCTGTGGTCTTGAACGAATTTTCTTTCTGTCTTTCTTTCTTTCTTTCTTTCTTTCTTTGCTAGTCCTCTTCTACATGTAGTGTTTGGAAGACATAATCTGTTACTAGTTTTCTTTCTTTCTTTCTTTCTTTCTTTCTTTCTTTCTTTGCTAGTCCTCTTCTATAT
Source organism: Cepaea nemoralis (assembly GCA_014155875.1). NCBI lineage: Eukaryota > Metazoa > Mollusca > Gastropoda > Stylommatophora > Helicidae > Cepaea > Cepaea nemoralis. The sequence goes on from JACEFZ010001806.1 coordinate 45,567, forward strand.
CTATGGTTTGGCATACATCATGGCCCTGTGGTCTTGAACGAATTTTCTTTCTTTCTTTCTTTCTTTCTTCTTCTTTCTTTCTTTCTTTACTTTCTTTCTTTCTTTCTTTCTTTCCTATTCCTCTTCTACATTTAGAACTTGGAGGACACAACTGCCTTTGGTTTCTAGCGAACTTTCTTTTTCTTTCTTTCTTTCTTTCTTTCTTTCTTTCTTTCTTTCTTTCTTTTCTTTCTTTCTTTCTTTGCTAGTCCTCTTCTACATGTAATGTTTGGAAGACATAATCTGTTACTAGTTTTCTTTCTTTCTTTCTTCTTTCTTTCTTTTCTTTCTTATCTTTCTTTCTTTCTTTCTTTCTTTCTGTCTGTCTGTCTGTCTGTCTTTCTGTCTGTCTTTCTTTCTTTGCTAGTCCTCTTCTATATCTATGGTTTGGCATACATCATGGCCCTGTGGTCTTGAACGAATTTTCTTTCTTTCTTTCTTTCTTTCTTTCTTTCTTTCTTTCTTTCTTTCTTTCTTTGCTAGTCCTCTTCTATATCTATGGTTTGGCAGACATCATGGCCCTGTGGTCTTGAACGAATTTTCTTTCTTTCTTTCTCTTCTTTCTTTCTTTTCTTTCTTTCTTTGCTAGTCCTCTTCTATATCTATGGTTTGGCAGACATCATGGCCCTGTGGTCCTTGAACGAATTTTCTTTCTGTCTTTCTTTCTTCTTTCTTTCTTTCTTTCTTTGCTAGTCCTCTTCTACATGTAGTGTTTGGAAGACATAATCTGTTACTAGTTTTCTTTCTTTCTTCTTTCTTTCTTTCTTTCTTTCTTTGCTAGTCCTCTTCTATATCTATGGTTTGGCATACATCATGGCCCTGTGGTCTTGAACGAATTTTCTTCTTTCTTTCTTTCTTTCTTTCTTTCTTTCTTTCTTTTCTTTCTTTCTTTACTTTCTTTCTTTCTTTCTTCTTTCCTATTCCTCTTCTACATTTAGAACTTGGAGGACACAACTGCCTTTTGGTTTCTAGCGAACTTCTTTCTTTCTTTCTTTCTTTCTTTCTTTCTTTCTTTCTTTCTTTCTTTCATTTCTTTTTTTAACTAGTCGTCTTCTACATTTGTGGTTTGAAGGACATCATAGCCAGTTGGTCTCTTACGACCTTTCTTTACTAAGGATCGATTTCATTGCACCGGGATTTATCCCATATGGCTCGGTCTCTTTCCCCAAGGCGATAGGCTGAAAGTCTCACACAAAGCATGAACTCCGTAGCTCCAGCGACGACCCCCAGGAGTCTCCGAGAAAATTACACCCGTGAACCAAATGACGTAGCATGTAATAGAACCCACAACTTTGGGAACGCGAAGTATGCAGTTTAGCCACTTTGCCACGGCGGTGACCCACATCCTGTATGTTCTCTGCTATATTGTTTCTTCTCCCCCTGTATTGTCTTGTACAATATAAGTGTTAATTAATAGCCTGAGATGAGTTGTGTTGAGTTGCGTTGAGTTGAGTTGAGTTGAGTCAAGAACCGACATCAGTGCACTCGGGACATTCCCATAAGCGCTCAGTCCTCATCTTCAACAGCCAGCGTAGAGTTCCAATACTAATGGTGCCCGTTGCAATCTGACTACATGTCCGCCTTGCTTTACCTCTGAGTGACGACTGTCTATCAGATCCTTCTGACCACCCCTGGCTGCTGCATTCTCTCTAGACCATGATAGTCCATCTGTTCCTCTGCATTATTCATGTTCTCCCAGAGGGCCTTCACCACATCTGCCTATCATGCATCAAATTACCCCTTAATGATGCGGCATCGACCAATACCGTAAAATGCTTTAAACATCTCAGTTCTATATACGAAGCGGAATAGGGCAACTCCCCTTGCGGGGGTTAATACTGTCCAGAGAGTCAGGGGATGACAGAGGAAGCTGTCTGTGGGAAACTGAAACATCATCATATGCCATGCCGATAAGAGTGGGAGGTCATGTTTCGCCATCTCACACGATCACCAGAGTCGTGGATAAGCTCAGTGTTCTTGTTTCGAACATACAACGTGGCCAAGCCATCAAGAAAGTTACTTCTCTGTCTTCCATTTGTTCTTTTCCTCTCAAATGTGCCTGTTGTCACCAAATTTCACAATTTATTTCTTCTAATAAAGTTGAACAACTGAACAACAATTAATGAAGTAAACAATATCAAGAGACAGTTAATTGCATGTCCTTGGCGGGACGACGTAATGGTCACCTTCAACAATTTATTGGCTGTGTGTGATTTTCTAGGCAATGTTACGTTGTTATTTGCTATTGCTTTCTGAACCACCGACACTCATACCATTGTGAAATTCAACGCAAAGCGATCTGCTTCCAAATCGTCTACGGCTGACATCAAACCCGTTACTTCGGAATTAGGAAACAACGTGCACACAATTAACTCACAGAGCCAACATAAGTATCACCAAAACATAAGATGATAGATGGGGATGGAGGGTCGTGATCGCCAACGTCAGGGCTGGCCAGGACAGTCTAAGAAAAACCACTTTAGTAAATTATTCCGGTGCGGTAACTATAGCTTTGAATTTGTATGTTGTTTAGAGTATCATCGCTTTTTAAACGACCGACGTTCATATCATTGTATGAAAATCAGCGCAAGGCGGTCTGCATCCATTCGCAACATCTTCGCCACAATGGCAAACTACTTAACGTAAACTGGCCTAGTGAGTCACAAATAGCCAACAAATGCCAGGGCTGACGGTGACGTTCTGTAAAAGTACATGCAATTAACTTTTTTAACTAGGTGTCCTCTAGTCTCCACTTCTTTCTTCTATTTCTGTGAACGCCAAACAATACGTTTGAATTTATTTATGAACTATTTTAGAGAATCACAGAGTGAAACGATCTAGAATCTAGATACTCTAATGATAGAGTCTAATCTCTAAAACAAACAAGACTGACTCCTAACAGACCGACTCTCTTGTCTTTCTACGGTAATTTTCGTGGACAGTTTATGTAAGGAAAATTACCGAAAATCACCGAATAACTACAATTAGTCGTGGAGCGCCTGGTAGTCTGGAGTGTTTCCAAGCCTCGATACCACAAAATATCGGGGGAAATCAATACGTTGATACCGCCCACGCTAGCCGGACGCCAGTGATCACACTGGTTATCTCCAATTTAGTATCGATATTCAAGGTGGTGTAATGTATACGTTTCTACTTACTTAAACGGTGTTTAGGGCAAATGTAGACCGTCCGCATTGAAATTTAGTGTAGTCCATACTGGACAGAATTTTGCGGGTGGGCCAGCTGTCCCTTTTACCAGTATCACCGCCCATCATGCAAACCCAGCCGTTTTGTTTAAAATATTGAACGTGGCGGACTTTTTTTGCGTTGGCATTCTGGTAGCGGCATTATGCATAGTATACCTGTTCGTTCGTCGAGACTCCTTTCTGTTCCACTTTTCAAATGGGGTAGTGATGAGCATTTTGTGTGATATTCACTAGCACAGGAGCGGAGCATAATGGAGCGACCCTTTGCCGTGAATTTGGAACAACGACTAACCAACTAACTAATTATAATTGTTTAGATTCGAACCCACAACTTTCGGAGCCCGAGTCAGACGGGTTGACCACTTTGCCACGAAGACTCCTTAAATTTGAATTTTCCGCTTAATAATAATCAGACAGAATAAAACCCATAAACTGAGCAATCATTGCGAGAAAGAACTCACTGGAAAAATATGTAGGTAACAGAATTACTGCAAAAATATCGAGAGAAATGTTTAGTTAAATTGAAGTAATTGCTGAAATATCGGAAGAAATATGTAGTTAAAATAATTATTGCTAAAATATTGAAAGAAATATGTCGTAAAATTTTTTTTTGTTATTTTTTTATGTTGCATATCCCTTACAGGACGTTGCAGTCAACCCCAGCATTATTCAGCTGCTGTTGATGTACTAAGCAAAATTACGCTCAGTAGATTGCCAATGCTTTCCGAGCGACCGGCTCACATACCCCCGTAAGTTACCAGGGCGGTGCGAACCGCTGCCGATTCTCGCGCAGCTGCGTTACTCACGAGAATATACGGGATTACGGAGAAAGACGTTAAATACTACGCCAAGAAGCCCGGCGTTAAAATTATTACTTCTAAAATATCGGAAGAAATATTTAGTTAAAATAATTATTGCTAATTTATCGAAAGAAATATGTAATTAAAATAATTACTACTAAAATATATGATACAATGTGTAATTAAAATAATTAGAGCTAAAATAAGAACAGAAATGTGTAGGTAAAATAATTATTGCTAACATATGGGAAGACATATGTTGTTAAATTAATTACTACTAAAATTTGAGAAGAAATATATAGTTAAATTAATTACTGCTAAAATATCAGAAGAAATATGTAAAATAATTACTGAAAAAAAATATGGGAAGAAATAAACAGAATAGGTTAACAGAATTATTGTTAAAATACCGCTCACCTCGCTTCAGAGGTCACATATTCTGAGAATTGTATGGATTTTTAGCCCTGAACATGCGGGAGTGCGGGGGGGGGGGGGGGAATGAACAGGCTGATAGGCTGGCAGGGAATGCACTTCTTGGTGGCACATTACCTATGGACAATGGTGAGGTGATCTTGCGCCTGTGTGACCAGGGTGGAGAAGGATGGAAGAACAGACTGAGAACCCGTATGTGGAAAGGATGAGATTGCGGGGGATTGGCTGGGTTTCTGGTAGAATCTCAAAACTGAAAGGGAAGACCAGGAGAACATTCAATTAGATTTTGGTGGGAACAATTGGTAGTGTGACTCTTCTCTGGCTGTTGAACGAGGGGACGGAGCGCTTATGGGAATGTCCTGAGTGCAGTGATGTCGGTTATTAGCTCAACTCAGCCAAACTCTGCTAAAATACCGGAAGAAAGAGAGGGTTGGGTGGTCTCGATGTATGGTGTCCAGCCTCGAGTGCTGGAGGTCTCGGGTTCAAGCCCCAGTGAGGACCGGGATGTTTTCACGTGGACTTCTAGTAACAAAATTTCCCCTGGTCTTTAGGTAGTGCCATCGGACTCCCGTGTGTATTGTTGTGCACGTAAAACATCCCTTGGCAGTTGGAAATCGAACAAGAGTAGCCTAATGGCGATACCCAGGCAAAATTTCGAGTTAAAAATCTACCCAAAGTATTTCAGGGTCCTCGCCGATGCTACGGAGTTCGTGCACTGAGCTGAGATTCTCCGGACTCAAGAATGAGATAGGAGTAGAACGGAGCACTCATGGGTTACACCCGTGTGCCGTGATGTTGATCCGTCGACTAAACTAAACCGGAAGAAATAAGTAGTAAACACAAACTGCAATAGACACTGGAGAGAATGGTGCTGTAGGGAGTGACCAAAGAATCTGGCTGACACTCAAAACTCCGAAGAAAGGCCTGGCGGACACATAACCATATAACATGAAAACAGGTATATGTAATTCCTGTGAAAAAGTGAAACACAGTCACAGTGTACATACTTTACAATGAATTCCACACGGCAAACATAAATCATAGGGGGAAGGGAATCCCTAGGGCCGCCTCCCCCAACCCCTCCCCCCCCCCCCCCCCAAAAAAAAAAATTTTTTTTTTTAAAATATAATAATAATAATAATAATAATAATAATAATATAATAGAGTGTACTACGAATCGACGTTTCGATTATACTAATCCTCCTCTTGGGCACCATAAACAGATCTAAAGAAAAGCATCACATTAGAAAAATGTAATGTAATCAGACTCCTACTGATATTATTAGTATTGGAGCTCTTCGCTGGCAGTTGCAGATGAGGACTGAGCACGTATGGGAATATCCTGAGTTCTGTGATGTCGATTCTTTACTCAATTAATCTCATGTGTCAATGTTTCATTCATTCATTCAGTAGCATGTCCTTTGCAGAACCTCGCTCCCATAACAACCTTCAGGAAAACTTCTCGGTCATAAGCAAGATGTCCCGCGTCCGATACACCCATCTGGAGATAATCCGCCACATCCTGCACCCATCTTCTCTTAGGGCTTCCTCTTATTATTCTGTTCAACAGGTATAATTGCAAAGTAAAACATTACTTGTTGTTTTAGATACTCAATAGGGAATAACGCGTTAGAAATATACTGTTCAAAAAAAGAAACGCATAGCTATGCGAGGGTGCATTTTTATAAGTTGGTAAGTAAAATTTGCCGGCTTCGTGGCTTAGAGGTTATGACTTTTCTCCGTAATCTCGTATACTCTCGTGGGTAACGTGACGACGGTGAGAATCAGCAGTGGTTCGGATCGCATCGGTAACTTACGGGGTATGTGAGCCGGCCGCTCAGAAAGCAATGGCAAACTACTGAGCGTAATCTTGCCAAGAAATCAACATACAGCTGAAAGATGCTGATGTTGACAGCGATGTCCTGTAAAGAATATGCAAAAAAAAAAACAAAAGTAAAATTTGGTGCTAAGGTATATAAAAACCAGCCTCATGTTCTTTACAGTGTCATGTGCACGTGTTGACCTGAATTACTTTCGCTTTTGTAATCGTTACAATGCAGTAGCCAATAGTGTTTATGACCAAATTTTTACCACATCTCATGATGCTCTCACGTGAAAGCAACAACATTTGGGGTGAACACTATTCACTGACTACGCAACTGAAACCCTATAAAAGGATTTTTTTTTTCGCATATCCTTTACAGGACATCGCTGTCAACATCAGCATCTTTCAGTTGATTGTTGAGTTTGCCATTGCTTTCTGAGCGACCGGCTCACATGCCCCTAAGTTACTGACGCGGAGAGAACCGCTACCAATTCTCGCGCACGTCACGTCACGTTACGAGAGAATACGGGATTACGGAGAAAGTTGTGTAACCCCTAGACCAAAGGGACCGGCTACGCTTGCTTGCTTGCTTGTGTTCGCTGGCTGTGAACTCCAGCGTGAAGTCCTGTATGTCGGATGAAGACATCCTGTTGACAACATCAGTGTGATGTCATACAGGACCTGAAGTTTGCGTGAGTATCCATTGTCCCCTGTCTGGCTTATTGGTGTGCAGACTGGTGGTTCCTCGTCATGCAGGCAGACACTCTCCGACTTCGGAGGAAGAGAGACCGGCTATAAAAGGATAACGCTACACAAAACAATTCAGTTCATTTTCAAGCAAACGTCTATGGCACCTCCATCGATAAATTTAAGGAACATTGCTATTTTATTGCTACAAGAATGAGATAGGAGTAGAACGGAGCACTCATGGGTTACACCCGTGTGCCGTGATGTTGATCCGTCGACTAAACTAAACCGGAAGAAATAAGTAGTAAACACAAAATGCAATATTGCTATTGCATTGCTACTGTATGCAGGCGAAAAGTCAAAGTCAGGTTGCCAGGCATCTAAACGTGCATCAGAGTACCATCAGTCGACTTTGGCACCGGTCCCAAGCCTCTGGCTCAGTTGAAGACGGGCATCGCAGTGGACGACCCAGAGTGGCAATAGCAGCGGTTGATCGCTTTATTCGGCTTCGTCATCTCAGAGACAGGTTTACAACATCTTCCTCAACTGCCCAGCCATTGCCTGCAGGACGTCATGTGTCTGATCAAACTCCGGAATAGACCTCATGACGCTGGACTTCGGGCACAACGACCTTATCGTGGACCTGTCCTTACACGCCACCATCGCCAAAATCGATTTCTTTGGGCTAACCAGCATCGTCCTTGGGCAGCAGACAACCAATGGAGATGTGTCTGGTTTAGTGACGAATCTTTCTTTTTGTTGCAGTGGAGAAGGATCTACCGTGAACCGTCCGTGAAATGAACGTTTTGCCCACAATTGCGGTAATGAAGCTCCACCGCACGTTGGTGGAAGTGCTATGGTGTTGGGAATGATCAGTTACAGCGGAAGGAGTCAATTGGTTCACATTTAATGCGCCACGATACGTCAATGAAATTCTTCGACCCATGTCCTTCCACTTTTGGCTACCCAAAGTTCAGTGTTTCAACAGGACAATGCCAGACCCCATTGTGCACGGTTGACCACGCAGTTCCTGACTGCCAACAACATTCTCACCCTTCTCTGGCCATCCCTGTCTTCAAACATGAGTCCGATTGAGCACCTGTGGGATGAGCTGCATAGACGTGCTTGTCGCCAAGACGTTGCTCCAGCCAATCGTCGTGATCTGTTCCAGGCACTCCAGGAAGAGTCGGCAGCCATCCCACAGGCCCACATCAGACGTCTGATCGCATCCATGCCCAGGAGATGCCAGTCGATAATCGATGCAAGAGGAGGCCACACACCATACTCACGGGAAAGCCCGTAGGCCTAAAAACTCTCGTGGCCCAGATGCAAAACAACTGTCAATTGATTGGCTGAACCCTAAGGTATTCTTGTGAGCAATTTGAACAATTAACTCATTACATTAAAAAGTTATTGAATATCAAAATTATGGCTATGTATGTGCCTTCGATAGCTATGCGTTTCTTTTTTTTTTTTTTTTTTTTTTTTCTTGAACAGTATACAATGGTAACGTTCAGTTAAGAAGATCAATATTAATGCTTTCCTAAAGAATTGTCAACATCATGACATCAGTATTCACATCTAGAGCAGTGGTTCTCAACCTTTTTTGGCCCATGCATCCCTTCACCATATGTTCAGAATATCATCACCCCCCCCCCCCCCCTTTACACAGTATACGTAAAAATGGAAGCTTAATTTAATAAAACATACTAGGACAAGTCTAAACGTCTACATAAAACGTGATTTGCGGGTCTTCTTACGTTATAAAACGAATTTCAGAAGGGCGAGACTAACAGAACCGTGAAGTATGTAGGGAAAAATCTTGTAATTAACGCGATCTTGAAATAATCTTACTTCCCCCCTGGATACCCTAAACCCCCCCCCCCCCCTTGGGGAGGAGGGGGGCGAAATTCCCCACCAGTTGAGAACCACTGGTCTAGAGAGATTAACAACCCATTACAAATGTGATTTGTCAAATGTTACGTATATTCAACACTGCTTTATGACGCTGAAGCCTGGAAATGAGCAAGCAACTAGAAAGTTGAATAGAGGCCCTGGAGATTTGGATATACAGAGGAATATGTTTTATTTAATGGAAACACAAACAATCAAATACAGCAATTCTTTAAAAAAAAAAAAACATGGAATGAAAAGACAGTTGATGAAAGACATAAAAAAGGGCAAGTGAAATATTTCGGCCACGTTAAAACATAGAAAACGTCACAACATGTTCCAGTTTATTTGTTTGTCTGCTAATGTAAACAAACAAACACTGCCATTATTGCCTTTAGTACCTTGAGATGTAAGACTTGGGGGGGGGGGGGGGGGGGGGGGGGCGGGTGTCTTGAGCCTGAGGAATGAAGGCTGTCTGTTTAGTGCAGTCGCAGCGAACTGTGCAGGATAGGGTGTTCTTGCTTTCTTCCCTTTGTGTGTGTGTGTGTGGGGGGGGGGGGGGGGGGTGTGACAGAAAACAAATCCTTCCCCTTTCCAGAGGATTCCAATATGGGTATCCCGAAAAGGAACAAGGCGTTCTAGTCATTCGGCTAGCCGCTTCTTATGTAGCCACAAAAATGTGGCCATACCATTATAGGTGATTTTTTTTAAAGCTCACCCGCTTTGAACTCAAGCGTAGTCCATACACACTACTTCTAGTACTGCTGGACTGAATTTCGCTTGTGGATTAGCTTTCCCTATTAGCAGTGTCCCTCACCATTAGGCGAACCCACTTCGACTTCAGAGTTACTTGTAATTTATGTCCCAAAGTCAACGACGACAGGTCAACATTTTAGCCCAACTGTCCGGTGTAGGGGTTGAACCCCTTACCTCGGCATTTAATTCAATGTTTGACGGAATATAGCAGTAACACTTTCAAGCTGATAAGTTTATATGGCCGGCGAATGATGCTATAAGTATCCAAGTGACCTTGACAGAACAAAAGAGATTTCGCTCAGCCGCGCTAGACTAATGGGAACACGACGGAGAGAAATGAGATCATCAAGATTTTGACAACTCTAAACTAGACTTTACAAATGCAATGTCGATTTTCTTCTGTTCGCCTTAGGGTGCAGAGTGGCATCAAATGTAGACTATTCATGATGGAAAATCCATTTTTAAATAAACGTTAACTGGGTGTTGACAGGGTGCTGAGTTGAGTATTGTGTGTGACCTTTAGAAATGTTGCCACGTATTTCTCATGTCTTCGTGAAGTCTGACATATGTAAGTTTTGCAATGGTCAATTTTACAGCAATAATATGGTACAGCCGCACATACACACATATACATACACACATATGCATATACACACAGAGACACAAACACATGCAAAAATTAACACATATACTTACATATGCACATACTCACAGAAACACACACAGACACACAACATCACTAATATTGTTCGAATGTGAAGCATTACTTATCCCCCTGGTAGTCGCAAATTTGAAAGAAGTTCTTCTGTCTGCACACAATTTGTTACAATCGCCTAATTGCTAATGCCTTGATATACTTGAGCAATCGTTTACTGGTCGTTGAATGCAATATACAAGGGGCTTCAAATGAAAACCTTAAGTGTGTGTTGTGTGTGCGTGCGTGCGTGCGTGCTTGCGTGTGTGCGTGCGTGCGTGCGTGCGTGCGTGTGTGTGTGTGTGTGTGTAAAAATATATTCTGAAAAAAAGTAAAGAACACAAGTTCCATGTATCGATGTAATCACCGCGACCGATAAAGTGCTTGGAATACTGTAGAAAACAAAAATTCTCTTTGTCGCGTATGTAACCACTCATGCACCACCTGCTGTACCCCTTCATTGGACAGAAACGTCTTTCCTCCTAATGACTCTTTCAATTACACACACAGGTAGGAATCACTTGGGGCCAGGTCTGGCAAGTACGGAGACTGGTAAGCACTGAAAGTAGATGTTTTTTTTTTTTTTGCAAGGGCCATTTGGGTCGAGCATTGTCTTGTTGCACAAGGACACATTTATTCAGAAAACCACGTTGTTTGCATTTATTGTGGGTCGAAGATGTTTCCCGAGAAGATCTGTGTACCTATCAGTGGTGACAGTTTTCCCTCTTGGCATGTTAAAGTTGCATATCCCTTACAGGACGTCGCAATCAACACCAGCATTTTTGTTTTTTGCTGTTGTGATCTTTTGGCAAGTTAACGTTCAGTAGTTTGCCATTGCTTTCTGAACGACTGGCACTCATACTCTTTCGTAAAACTAGTCAACGCAAGGCGGTCTGCTGCCAACTCGCCCACAGCTGTTTTTCGAAAGCGGGTATGTGGGATTACGAACTTCGCCCGTAAACCCGTCGCCACGGAGCCGGCTGTAGTGCTCTAAAATAACACCTCCTTCATCCCATAAGAGAGTCAGCATAACCTTCCATGCTGATAGCTCCGTGCGAAACTTCTTTGATTTCGGTGAGGGGGGGGGGGGGGGGGGGGGCGCTCCATTCCCTGCTCACTCTCTTTGTTTCCGGATCGTGGTAGTGAACCCGTGTTTCATTTCCAGTAACAATTCTTGATAGGAAACCACCACCAAAAGTGCATCAAAGCACTGCAAACGTTCTTAACTAGCATCAATACGTCGTTGTTTCAATTCAGGAGAGTAGTAGGAAATGGACGTTTCAGGTAGGATTTCAGGTCCGATTCTAGGGTCCGCTGCTCGTAAATTCATATATATATATATATATATATATATATATATATATATATATATATATATATATATATATATATATATATATATATATATATATATATATATATATATATATATGGTTTATTAAATTAAAATCTTTGTTATGTATCCCTTACGGGACGTTGCAGTCATCACCAGAATTTTTCAGCTGCTGTTGATGTACTAGGCAAGTGTTACGTTCAATAGTTTGCCATTGCTTTCTGAACGACCGGCTCACATACCAGCAAGTTATAACACAACGCGGCATGGTCTGCTGTACAAATCGGTCGCAGATGAGTTTTGAACGCCTGGTACCCGGTTCACAAACCGCGTTCGCAAGCCTTTAGTAACAGAGCAGTGATATGGGTTATACAACCCCCTTATTTCGACACAATAAAGGGCCGCATTTGAACTAAGTTTTCTAATCTCGTGGTCTTTGGTGCTTCTGGTCTACTGTGTGTGTCTCCGGGGCGGGCGAGGCGAGCGGCGCGTAACGGACGGCGTAACCGGTGATCAAACCCAGTGGAGATGATTGATCGACGATCGACCCCGAGATCGAACAAAGAGATGGTGGTCCAAAGTGTAGAGTACATCGGACTTTTTGATCATTTCCTCTACCTCATTCAACTTCAAGGAGAAATTGGGGGTCATCATCGGCTCAGAATGATATACCTGGGGTTACCCACACAGGCTTATTTTGTAAAATAGTAGTAGTATTCATAATAATAATTATATAATTATAAGATTATTAATACCGTCAATAAATATATCTACATTTGTGATATCTTTTATGTTTAAAACGAGTTATTTGCTTCTTCTGCAATATGTGCTGTCTTTAGGAAAATCTCTTATGTGATTTGCGCTTGTGGGGCTAAAATAATAATGTTTGAGAATTTTTGTTGATAAAGTTGCATAATTTCTTTGTTGAATGTTCTGTAATTGTATACTACTTTGTTCCTTAATGTCTACATGAGATTTATGTACTCTACCAATAGAACAAGTAGCTTTGTGTGGGTGTCTTGTGAGGAGTAAGGAATTGAATTTATCACAATTGCTTTGTAAATATATGTTCTTTGTTTCCTGAGAGTGTTTAGAATGTTTTGTCGGAGATTTCTTGCTGGCGTGATTGTGTTGCATTCGTAATAGATGAACTCTTCTTTTCTTGTACTTTCTGTCTACAAAACAAACACTGTAGTATGTGTTTTGTTATTTTTGCTATCTCTCTTTTGTTGGAATCGTGTTGTAAATAAGCCTGTATGTAACTTCCCTTGCTTTTGGGGTAATCTGCTTGTTGTGAATATTAGAGAAAGTTTCGGTGTAATCTTTTATGAAATATCTATGCCCTCTTTTAATTCTGAGATGTACTGGAGTTGCTTGTGGTTTAACTAAATGCTTGTAGATTGCGTGTGTTTTCGTATGACGTGATTGTTCGTGTCATCTAATGGCTGAAATACATGTTTTGTAAAATTTTTGCAGGGTGCCAAAATAATGTGAGGATGTATTCCTATTAGGTATTAAATAAGATAGCCTAATTCTAATGTAACAATGTGCTAAAGGGTGTATGTACTCCTAATACGTATTAAATACGATAGCCTAATTCCAATGTAAAAATGTGCTAAAGGGTGTTTTTCTGGATGTTGTAGGATTTCTGGGTGTTGTAGGAATTTTTATCCTTAGTGCTTGTATTTTGGTAGTGATGTCTTGGAGGGCGATACCTCCGTCTTTTTTTTTTTTTTTTTTTAAATTGCATGAGTGTAGTATGTTTGATACTGTAGATGGTGCTGCTGTAACAGTGAGGGAATTAAGTTAGGAGTAAAGAGTTAAGGAATGCTGCGCATTCCTTGACTAGGGGGAAAACCATAGTGAACGTGTGTGCACGAATGAAGAAGTGTATCTAGGAAAACACACACGTCACTTAGGGGTCAGCGAGAGAGATGTCAACACCAAGAAGTGAGTCTCCATCATGTGTGCTGAAATAGAACGATTCAGCTAATAAAGAATGTTTCTAACAACGCGGAGTCTTGTGTGCTGTACGATCATGTGCTTTATAACCTGTGTGGTAGCACTGTAACACCAGGTTGATTTGGTGCCGTGAATTTTTGAAACATGGGAGGTCGCGGAGAAAGAGAGTACCGCCAAGGTTATGTCTGGGGTGTTTGGAAAAGTAAATATGGAGAAACGCAACAGATGAAAGCCGACTGTTGGTAGCTGTTCTGAGTTTTCACTGGATTCCTGGTTAAGAAAGAGATCCATTTTCAAGGACAGCGCTAAAGAAAGGTTTGAGTGATAAACTTATTTTTTTTTGAAAGACTGATGTTATTACATAATTATGAAATTAACAGGAGAACTGACCAACGCAAAATGGTATATTGAGCCTGGGTGTTGTGTAATGCTGTTCTGCATCAAAAATCAGTATAAATTATGAGTTGTAACCCGTGTGACTGTTGAAGGTGAAGTCAAGGGTATGGTACAAATTCCATAATTATGAAATCAAGATCTGCAATACTTTCTTCAATTAAAGGAAGCATAAATGAAACTTGTCTCAACTCGGGGTTTGGATAAGGTAATTTAAACTGACCATGGCGAGAGTCCCACATGAAAATAAGAGACTGGATAGCGTCAGCTTTGAGCTCAATTGTTGTTGACTGGATTACGTTTGCGCTTTTTTTAAAAAATTTTAAATATTTTTTTTTTTGGAAAAAATT
>JACEFZ010001807.1:0-42500 GCA_014155875.1 Cepaea nemoralis
TTTTCCCACCCCCAGGGTCAGAAGTTTAAATAAAAAAGCTCAGTCTCGCATTTCCTCCCGTTGTTATGTTGTGAGAGTGAGAGTTCCCTCAAACCTGGCCGTGGAAGTTTGGAATGTAGGTCAGAAGTTGAGGACTTACCTGATGTCGACGGAAATACACCTGGTGTCCCGGTGTTAAGTGTAGTTGAGCTGTTACCTGTGATGTATCTGACAACCAACAGGCACTAGACCACTAGAGCAATCTGCTGGGAGATACGTTACCAAACAAACACACACACACACACACACACACATACACGCAGTTACATGTAAATACACGCGCCACACAAAAGACGATCCATTCTAGTCAGTCAGTCAGTCAGTCAGTCAGTCAGTAAATTAGGTAGTTAGACACTTGATTGATTGGTTGGTTCGTTGCTTGCCTAGCTGCCTGACTAGCTGGTTCGTTGGTCGGTTGGTTGGTGGTTGGTTGGTTGGTTGGTTGGTTGGCTCGTTGGTTAGTTTATTCGTTCTTTCGTTGTTTGGTTGACCGACTGGTTGCTTAATTGGCTGGTTGGCTGACTAGCAGGTTGGCTGGCTGTTGGTTGGCTGACTAACTGGTTGGTTGGCTGACTAACTGGTTGGTTGGCTAGATGTTTGGTTGGCTGGTTAGTTGGTTGGCTGGTTAGTTGGTTGGCTGGTTAGTTGGTTGGCTGGTTAGTTGGTTGGCTGGTTGGCTGGTTAGTTGGTTGGCTGACTAACTGGTTGGTTGGCTGGATGTTTGGTTGGCTGGTTAGTTGATTGGCTGGTTAGTAGGTTGTTTGGTTGACGGATTGTTTGCTTGGATATTTAGTCAACAGTTGACCCTCACTGCACACCGAATTATTAGCCCATAAGTGCTCAGACCCTCCCCTCAGTATCTTCCTCAGCGTATCGCGCCGCTTCACGGCAAAACCAGTGGGACGAAAAACCAAAAACAAACAGAAGACAACCACTATCACCGATTGCACACGGCTAGAAATAGAAACTTGCTCCAGTTTCCTGGGAAACCTCCTCACGCAGCACGAACACCTTAGCACCGGTGCGAATGCAAAAGTGTGTGTACCAGAATAACACCTGCTTTAACCATTCTTTTGTGCGCAAGCGTTCTAAACAGGAGCACTTATCAAGCTTTCCCGGCATGCAATGGCACGATCTAAAACCAAACGCACTGAAACATAGTAAGGACTCCAGACTGTGGCGGCCTTAAAACAAAACAAAAAACATGGCGCCCGAAAGTCAACAAAATCAGTATTTAAACAGCAATAATGTGTGGTATTAAACCGGCGGGAAACACAAGAGAGCGGTAAAATCTCAAGTGTAGGGCTGGGTGGCGTGCATGTTAAGATCTTAGCCAGCCAGGTAAAAGTAATAAAAAAAAAAAAAACGCCTTCAACGTACACTGCACATCGCGGGAATATTCTTAAGTCTGTAGAAACTAGTTTTAAGTAGACAAAGTTCAACCGCCCTCGCGGCTGAGCAAAGGCTGCAGTTGAAGTCTAGTGCATTCCATTGTTATCTGTTGGTCATTTGTATGAAGCTGTTTCATGGTGGGTAGCCTGACAAGCAGTAAACGTGTGTTTCAAGCACAAAAGGCGTGTTAGTCTGCGTCTTCTTCGTGTCGCTGGGCATTTGGTTGGATTCTGCTGACAATGAAATACCTACCACGGATGGAGGAAGCATTACACACTTTGGCAGAATGCCAGCTAGTCTGTAAAGTGCTTTATTGAATACTGTGGTAAATCTGGATATGACTTTCTGTTGATAAAATGTCTGGTCCACAAACTGTAAACTACTTGGCAACTGTCGGTCCACAAACGGTAAACTGCCTGGCAACTGTCTGATCCACGAACTGTAAACTACCTGGCAACTGTCTTGTCCAGTCTTTAAATAATCCGGTCCACAGCAAATTGTCTGGTCCCCAACCTGTACACTACGCCCACAACGAATCGAGACTGCGAGCGATGTGGTCCGTACCATGCCGGCAACCCCAACTTCCCAAGACATTTCCTCATACCAATTTAAGGCTGCCCGCTCCGCGGCGAAGATATACCGACGTAGTTTGTAATCCCACATACCCACCTTCGAAACACGGCGATTTGGCAGCAGACCGTCTTACGTTGGTTTTTTTACGAAATGGTATGGGTGCCGGTCGTTCAGAAAGCAATGGCAAACTACTAAAAGTAAAACTTACCAAGAGATCACAACAGCAAACAACATGATAGTGTTGACTGCGACGTCCTGTAAAGAATATGCAACTAACTTTTTAAACTAACATTTAAGACTGGCTGACCGCCGAGCATCTACCCACTCAGCTTCCCGTTGTCTTTGACATACCGGTACCTGGCCGTGTCGATAGGTAATTTGTTACACTGTGCTTCAAAGAATAGCACAAAGCCTAGGCTGAGTTGTAGAGGCCATGCGTTACCCATGCAGCATGATCCCTTGCTCGGCCTGCCTAGTTTACTCCAAAGGAGTAACAATACATCTGGAACAAGACAAGCTGCAGAAGCTACTGGATCAGGAAAACAATACTCTAACTATCCGCCTGTCGGAGCTTCGATCCTAGACTAGCTTCCAATCAAGTCTTAGGACCTGGTCTGCCCCGCCACTACATTTAATCTTTAGGTTGCATTTCCTCGCACCAGGATAAGGCTTGTACCCTCCCAATTTCGCCCCTCCGCCCGAAGCCGTTGGCACAATATGGGGTGTTGAGTTTGGTGAGCGAAGCCCAACATCAAACGATAACAGAAAGCAAGTAGTCATATCTGACTAAGACCAGACAATAAACATAAGTCTGATAGAAACCTCCTTATTCCGCGCGTAAGCAAGAGACCTTCCAAGACAAACAGCCTGGGAACAGTCAGGCCAAACCTAAGAGCAGTAAACTCCTACTTCGTAAGAAGGATTTCATTGCCATTGTTTGAGGACTGCTAGGTAGGCAAACTGATAAAATATAATTAATTGTGGACGGTGGGAAAGCATGTAAAGTAAGACACAATTTATGATAGTAAGGGGAGATTTCGTCCCACTGATTCCTCCCCGGATACGAAACTGGGTAGAATTGTTTTGCTTGGCAACCGACTCGGCTATGGGGGAAGAATGCTTCAGACATCGCGAGATTTACAATATGATTACGGGTCCTGGTTTGACAACAGACAAACAGGGAGATTTTTCTCCCCTCTATCAAGATCAACATTGAGAACAATTGATATTTTGACTTCCATAGAACTATCATGCCGAAATAGAACTACAGATAGCATATCTAGCCTCTCTTGTAAATTCAGCTCTCGTTCGTAAATCAAAGATGAAAGCAGCTGTGGGTACCCGAGACAACTTTGGGGGATGTTGGTTGCTTGGTTTGTTGAATGGATGCTTGGGCGGATAAGAATTCTTTTTTAACGCGTCTCCTAAATTTAACTTCCTCTTCTTTGTCTCTTCTTCTTCTTCTTCTTCTTCTTCTTCTTCTTCTTCCACTCCTGCTCCTCATTCTTCTATCCCCTCACTCTTTCCTCACCTTCCCATCTTCTTCTTCTTCTTCTTCTTCTTCTTCTTCTTCTTCTTCTTCTTCTTCTTATTCTTCTTCTTCTTCTTCCACTCCTGCTCCTCATTCTTCTATCCCCTCACTATTTCCTCATCTTCCCATCTTCTTCTTCTTCTTCTTCTTCTTCTTCTTCTTCCACTCCTGCTCCTCATTCTTCTATCCCCTCACTCTTTCCTCATCTTCCCATGTCGCCCTGTACGACTGCTAGTTTCAGACATATTTTGACTCTGAAATGTCAATTCTTACTTCGCCGTAACAGGTGTGTTCTAGACGCCGGCAGTCAGACCTAATTATTGACCCGTTTGTGCAGAAGGCAATGGAAGAAGGTAACCTACCTAGTATATGATAAACAGTCAAAAGCAACTGGCAATGAAAGCAAAGTCCGGCAGAATAAACACAAGGGTATTGTTTGACGCTCATAGAAGTGATAAGTAGAGACTAAAGGACACAGTAGACAACATAAAAATTGAGAGCTATATTTACCGACCGGGATTCGAACCTGTCAGCTCTTACTTCTATAAGCGACAAACAATACATGTATGTTTAGTTATGAACTGTCTTAGTGGCCTCACAAGGCTCCACAATTGATATTTCTGTGCAAAGAACATGCAATTTTGTAAGACTGCAAACATCTGCATCAATCCATCATGTGGCATGCCGGTAAGCTTGGGCGGTCATTACTTACCATCTCACTCGATCACCTAAGTCGTGGATCAGCTCAGGGTTCTTGTCTCGACCATGCCACGTGGTCAAGCTACCCAGGTATTTACTTCTCTGTCACGAAGTTCCTCCAATTTATTTCTTCTTATAACAGTATTCAAAAAAATGTTGACTGTCTACGACTAATTTCTCTAATCAATTTACGATTTTCATTTGTTTCTTGAAGGGCTTGGTCACTGGTTTTTTTCTGCCTGTCCATGCTTTTGCATGTTCCCTAGAAACAACATTTCCAAGCCATCAGATGCTTTTCAGCTTGACTGCTCATCGTACAAGCTTCACATCCATACACAAGTGCAGGCTCTAGCACCTCAACAATCTTTTCCTCGTTTCAATTTACATCATTTTATTGGTCAGTATGTTTTTCATCTAGCTAAAGGCTACTTTCGCCATGGCGATTCTTGTTCTAATATCTTCAAGGCATCTCCCATCAGATGTTTTGACTGTTCCGAATTAATTGTACCGATTCACATGTTGAAGAATATTCCCATGTACCTGTTTATTACATTGTGGTATTTCGTTCTTCCTAGTGACGACCATACTCTGTGTCTTCTTACATTTTAACCCTAGTTGTTCACTGTGTGCAACAACCGCGTCTACTGTATATATTTGGTAAAAGTCACTTAACAGCTCGGCCCGGGGTAGAGTCCCTCCACAGCTGACAGTCGTGGAAGTCAACAAACATGCCATCAGGCGACTTCCTTCCAACAAATACTGGCCGGGGATGTCCTGAGCCAGAAGTTGACTGCGGCTTTTATTGGCCTCATTAGTGCCCGGGTCTGAGTGTCATCCAGGAAGGAGCAGAAGAAGTACTCCATTCTGTGGGGCGGTTTTATGTGACCTGGGGTATCTGAGGTCAATCTAGCTTCTTCTGCTTCTTCTTTTATCTTCTTCTTCTTTTATCTTCTTCTTCTTTTATCTTCTTCTTCTTCTTCTTCTTCTTCTTCTTCTTCTTCTTCTTCTTCTTCTTCTTCTTTTTTCTTCTTCGTCTTCTTCTTCTTCTTATTCTTCTTCTTCTTCTTCTTCTTCTTCTTCTTCTTCTTCTTATTTTCTTCTTCTTCTTCTTCTTCTTCTTCTTCTTCTTTTATTTTCTTCTTCTTCTTCTTCTTCTTCTTCTTCTTCTTTTATTTTCTTCTTCTTCTTCTTCTTAGTCTTCTTACATCTTCTTCGTCTTGTTGGCTATTGCTCTAGTAATGTTCACCCAAGAAATGCGTGTATTTATTTATTTTTCGAAGCATGATGACGTTGTGTAGATCTAAGAAAAATGTCCGGGAAATAAAATACAATGTACTAACAACGTCCACACCAGCACGGTTTGCCCAAGAACACGTCAGTCTAGCCCCAGATCTCCAACACAATAAGGACATGGGCTCCTTGACTGATTCAGTGCCAAACAACAAGTAGGTTTGGACCAGACCTGGTACACAATCAAATGTTGTTGTTTGTCCATCAAGAATGATGATGACCATTCATTTCATCCAGCGGGGTTGAAAGTTTGGAGCCGTGAGTTCTAAGATGGCTGGTAATGCCTATTTTGGCTCGAAATATTCTTTGACAATGTGGGCAAAGAATGCTTGACATTCCAGGGGGAAGATCTCCTGCAGTGGTTTTTCTGTCTAGCCTTTTTTTTTCTACAGCTTTTGCAGTCCTGTTTGCTTCACATGTGACTACACCTTTGCATAATGATGTACGCCACGAATTTCGGGCTTTGGCAGCAGACTCCCAAGTGTCGTGAGTGGATTCCAAAAGCTTTTAGTGAGATCTTCCGAGTGTCTTTAAAGCATTTCCTCTGACCGTCTCAGGAACATTTACCACAATGCAACTCACCGTAAAAGAAAAATTCTTTTAGAGAGCCTGTGATCTGGCATAGCGAGTCAAGTGACTAGCCCAGCGAATCTGAATCTTCCTAGTAGAGTGTGGATACTGGGCACGGACGCTCTTTCCAGGACTTCAGTGCCCGGGATCTTGTCTTGCCATTTAATCTTCAATAGCTTCCTAAGGCAGACTGTGTGGAAGTGGTTTAATTTCCTAGCGTGTCGCTGGTAAACAGTCCAGGTTTCACAAGCACAGAGCAGTGTGGATAATACGACTGCTTTGTAGACTTTCAGCTTTGTCAATCAAATAAACAAGTATTATCAGACACACCGGCACTCTTAATTGTTCGCCTGCATCTGAGAATGCTAGGCATCCCATTGACTACTCCAGACCCAAAGAAGAGCACGCCATTTTTTCTTATTATTTAAAAATCCACAGACAATTCAATTCAGACAGTGACACGAACCAGGTCTCTGCGAGTCAGAAGGCGGACGCCGTTCCCAACGAGCCAATCTTCCTTGACACCCCACCCCTAGAGATCCCGCAGATTCTCCAAACAACTATATTTAAAAGCCAATTCAGCAATGTAAAACAAATACGTCATTAACATTCTCAGAATTGTCTCGCGCATAACGAGCGGCAGACACACAGCTGACAACAGATATGTTGTTTTCCTTCTATCAACAGGAAGTCATTTCCCCAATTATCTACTTTTCTTGCAGTTTTCCTTTTTTCTTCTTTGCATCTAATTAAAGATTGCATTTATGAAACGGGGGTCAGCATGGGCCTAATGTTGGCCACCCGTCATGAATGATTGTAAATTCTTTCATTCATTCTGTAGCTTGTCCTTTGTAGAACCTCGCTCCCATAACAATCTTCCGGAAAACTCAGTCGTAAGCAAGATGTCCCACGTCCGATACACCCATCTGGAGATAATCTGCCACATTCTGCACCTATCTTCTCTTTGGCCTTACTCTTCCTCTCTTCCCGAACATCACACCTACACTGTTGTTCTCTCTAAACTGTAATGACGTTTCAAGTGACCAATATATTTTAATTAATTTTTTTCATCGTCTTCAGTAGCCAATCTTCTTCAATATTTAGATCTTGTCGTCTGGATGCATTTGTTCTTTTCTGTATCCAAGATTTTCTTAGAACCCGTCTATAACATTGATATTCAAAGGCAATTATGTGGTTTTTATGTGGTTCAGCTTACGGTTACCACAAAATGGCAAAATAGGCAATGCTACATTCAGTAATTTGTCACTGCTTTCTGAACGAGAAGTCAATTTTCCAAGCCCAACTTTATGGCGGTGTAGGGTTTGAGCGTTCTACCTCCCCATCAGCGCACGGGAAGTTTAAAAGCAAAGAAAAGGGTTAAAAGATAGCCCACATAGAATAATTGAAGACCCCGGAAAACGCAGATCTCAGGCAAAACCAGGTACAGCGAACAACAATTGCCAGCCGAGTCAAGAATGATACATATACCACAATTACCAACCCCGATGCCTCGGCCCGCAACATCTCGTCTTATCCTTCTACTTCAGCTGACTGTTTTTCCTGCACGGCTCCTGGGGTGTATCCCGGCTCCAGCGAGCGATGGCACAGCATGCAACCGTCAGTTGGAGCTATGTAACACAATGTACAATGTAGATGTGTATAAGAGACAGGTACAATGTCGTGAGGCATTATCGCAGTTTTAATCCCCGGCATTTCACTCAGTTACCGCGCAGACAAGCCTGGGTACAGATAGTTTAAATAATAATTAGTTTTCTTCAAGACGCGGCCTCCTTGTGGTAATTGGAAAGCGGTTCAGACAGCAGGAGAATGCCGCGAACAGGAGCTACGAGTGTGCAGTGAGATAAGGGGTTCTTCTAGACTTGTGTGCAGTCCATTCCTTGATTAAATAACGGATATAAACACGGGTGACTGGCTGTAAGCGGAGTTGGGGGGTATGTGTGTGCAGTCGGGTAGAATAACGCCTGAAAGCCCTTGAGACTTTAATAAGTGTTTTTATAGCTATAGAAGATGGCAGACAGCAGTAGTGAGTGTCGTGTGACACTGTACAGGCAATTATAAGGAAAGTCATGCAGATCCACTATCAACAATGGGAAAATTGAGTTACTGACACTGAGGACAGCCTGTAGGGGAAGCCAGGGGAAACCTACACACGTTCTAACGGAGATCATGGAATGAGGTCAACATGAGACAATTAAGCTACCTCCGTAATAGAAATAAATGAAGCTGCTTGTTAAAGGGTGTGATGGAGGGGGAAATGGCGGGAAACCTACACACATTCTAATGGGGATCGTGGCTAAACGCTCGCGCGCCGCCCCTGAGGTATGGGGTTCGATCCGCATCGGGCGGATTGGAATGTGTAAAAGTGACCTGAGCTCTCAGGTCGATCCAGTCTACAAAGGTAATGTCTTTGGAAGTAAAGGCAACCTGCGAGTGCCACATGGTCAATTAAACTTCGGTCCAGCATCATATATGGATGGTGGTAGAATACTACAGGACATCGTTTTTGGTGAATTACAGATGGGTAAGAGATCTCGGGGTCTGCCTCTACTACGATACATAGATGTGTGTAAGCGGGACATGATTGATACAGGCATTGATAATGCACATTGGGAGCAAGTCTGCTGATCGTGTTGCATGGAGGGCAAATATCAGAAATGGGATACAGACAAAGGAGAAAATGATTGCAGATGAGTCACACACTGAGCGCGTGAGACGCAAGATGGTGAGTTATAGTGGAAATGACCATGTGTTTACAAGCACCCATTGTGAACGAACATTTACAGCGTGAATTGGTCTTATCAGTCACATTCGGGTTGTAGTTATTATACCGTCTTGAAGCACATTGTAACAAACTTTCGTCTGTCAGGACGACAAGGTGCCACTGAATAAAATGAGCACCATATTCCCAATGAGCAGTAAGGCAAGTGAAAGGATCTTTAACTTACTTACAATCGACGCTCGGCGGTGATTTGGTCAATACAGCACTGATCGTCTTTACCTCCATTAACATATCATGATGCTGGTAGATATCCGCCTCGATGCCAATTTGAACTAATGACCCCGGGGCAGGTTAACCTGCTCAACAAATGCCTGAAGAAGTCGGATGTGTCGGCCGAAGGGTTCAAATATCGCAGCTCTGCTGTACACAGGCACAACGCGGTTACATCCAAAACAACATTCCGGACTAATGTAGGAGGATAAACAGCAGCAGCATGAGAGGCAGAAGAAGAAGAAGAAGAAGAAGAAGAAGAAGAAGAAGAAGAAGAAGAAGAAGAAGGAGGAGGAGGAGGAGGAGGAGGAGGAGGAGGAGGAGAAGAAAAAGAAGAAGAAGAAGAAGAAGAAGAAGAAGAAGAAGAAGAAGAAGAAGAAGAAGAAGAAGAAGAAGAAGAAGAAGAAGAAGAACTCATGATGATAGGGTGGCTACTAAACACTGCGGTACCACGCATCCAAGGACAGACGATTTTGGAGGGTAAATACCATGCAGAAGTGGCACCCCAGGTTGATACATTGACTTCCTGCAAGTGCCGAACAAAACCTGTTTTCAAAAGCTTGTACTTTTGTTCCTAAGCCCTTATCTGAACAAACAGAACGACCCCACTACTCCCGACCCCATATACCTGTAGCTGGGGATCTTTTATACAAGCAATCATTGTGACTATATCCTCATTTGTCCCTTCATGTCCCCGCTTGTGTGACCCCCAGCGCCTTTGGCTTCGTGCATTTCCCCATAATAACAATCACTATCTTTAGTTCTTCAACGACCAGAAAACCCATTTTCTGCGGGAGCCAACGAACCTGAGAGTCTGCCTGTTCTTTTGTGTCCCACTTCCCCACCCATGCCAACCTCTCAGCATTGCCTGTTTGTAAGAAGCGTTTTTCCTCCAATTCTCTTCTTTTTCAAACGGTCGTCCCCGCTGATGCTCCAAACGGGAGTGTTTAATGTTCTGCTTTGTCACTCCAAGCTGGAGGAGTCAAGAGAGAGACTTGGACAATCTCTACGGCGGAGCTAAGAATCAGATAGAATTTTCATTACGCTCTGTCACCAGTCTCATTACACAAAACACAATCTGAATGTAGAAGTGGCTTGGTAGGAGGGAGACCTGGGGTATGCTTTGATGATTTCCAAACAAAATATAACCGTGGAGTGGAGTGGCAAGCGGGGGCAGACAGAAACTTGTGAGGAGGCTGGGGACGATGGATGAACAGATAAAGCCAGGCGGGTGAAGATTATCAGAAATTGCCACACAAAATTAAAGGAGGCGGTGGATGAGAAGTATGTGAGTGGCAGATGAAAATCCCAAGATTAAGAAGAGGGTACACAAGGGATGAAGGAGAGACAAAGAAGCAACAACAGCCTGAGCCGATGAAATGAGCCGGCAGTTAATTATAAACGCTTCATGCTTGTCACCAGAAACAATGCGATGCGATTACGGGAAGAAAAGATGGTTAAAATAAACAGTTAAATCAAGTATTGTTATAAGTCCGGGAAATGGAGTGGTCGAGTGTGCATGCCGCTTCACATCCTGCTGTGGGTTAACGGGGTTCAGAGACAGGTCAACGGTTCAATTGGATTGACAAGTGGGTTTGTGTTTGCGTTCGCCCCAAGTGGGAGGCAGTTGGAACTCTGCTACTGAATAGTAACTGTGGGTGAAAGAAGTAGGCGTGTAAACAGACACAGATGATAAGGGGAAAGAAGGCAAGAAAACGAGGAGGAGAAAACAAAGAGGGCAAACGCGAAGAGAATAAGGACGCGAAAAAAGCAGCCGGGAATGAAGAAAGGAAAAGGCAGTAGTAGAAGAAGAGGACAATGGGTTGCAGAAGAAGAAGAAGAAGAAGAAGAAGAAGAAGAAGAAGAAGAAGAAGAAGAAGAAGAAGAAGAAGAAGAAGAAGAAGAAGAAGAAGAAGAAGAAGGAGGAGGAGGAGGAGGAAGTCGATGTACAATGAGATTGATCTATTAACTACTGGGAATTAAACCTGCACATTTTCTTAAGGCGGTCCAGCGACTTACTTACTGCACAACCACAACTGTTATTAAAATAAGTACCTTTTGTTGAGGCACTGACTTATGAAGGCAGAAACAAGACAGAGGCTACAGAGACATGGCGACTCCGTAGACTGGTAAGAATCTTGGGAACGGCTAAAACGACCAACATCCAAATACTGCAAATGGTCAATACACAAAGACAAATGATTACACACATTTGGTTCGGTTCGGTATTGTAGAAAGTAAAAAAAAAAAAAAAAAGTCGACCTAGTTCAACCTGTTTCTACAGCGTCGGTTATAATTGAGATCAGTTGTTCTTGCGGTTTTTGGTTACTATTTATCTTTGGTCTCTTTCGAGTTAGTCCTAAAAAGGGATATGGCTTATGTCTCGATCTGTGTTCGTTGAATTCGATAGTGTCTTGTGGTGCTCTGGAGGGTACGGTTGAATTAAGGCAAGCAAGCAAAAGGTAGACAACGATATAAGAGATGGACGAACAGCAATCTGACAGAATGTACAGTCAGGGCGAGAGACAGACAGTGTTGGAGATCCATTGCAGCCAACCTTCATTGTGGATGTTAGTTGCGCTCTAGTGAGTACTTGGATAAGTCGGAGTGTGGCCGGTGTACAGGCTTGTTCCCGGCCGGCTGCCAAAATACTGACTTCACGGGCACCAGGTTGTAGAGATTTCCCTTCACTCTGTAATCGCATAGGTCAGAGGAGTGTGCGTGATGGGCAATGAAACATCACATCGCATAGGTCAGAGGGGTGTGCGTGATGGGCAATGAAACATCACATCGCATAGGTCAGAGGGGTGTGCGTGATGGGCAATGAAACATCACATCGGCGAAGTGACATATCCAGATATAACCAGGTCATAATTCAACAAAACACATACGGCGTGGTTGAACACACAGTCCTAGATTGATAGTTTCCTCCGTGGGGTTTACGTGTTTTATTGTCAACAAGACTTGAACCCACATCTGCAGGTCAGCATGGCCGAATGGATAAGAACGCTCGTCCTTAAACAACTGTCGTGCTGATGCGGTTTCAACCCCTACACGGGTCAGTTGGACGAAAGATGACTTCTCGTCCTTGACTTCGCGACGTAAATTACAAGTACCTGTGAAATCGGAGGGGGTTCGCCTGATGGGAAAGCTAATCCACACGCAAACATCAGTCCTGTGTACTAGAAGTAATAGCACGTGCATGGACTATGTTTGAGTTCAAAAGCCAGCAAACGTTAAAAAAAAATAAAAAAACGAAAAAAGAGCCCACATCTGAGAGAGAAACAAGCCTATCGTGTAAAGGATTTATCGTGCTAAGCTCATATGTCTATAGACGTAATGACACCCAGTGGGTGATGTGGTGGGTCACACGCCGACCGTCTTCACTTCCCAAGACATTTTATGGTACCTGTGTTAGGCTAGGTCGACCAGAGAGCCCAGATTTAACAATTCGAAGCCGACATGAAGCGGTTCGAACCGTGGACAACCGTGGTAGAGCAAGCGGGCGTCTAGCTGCTACGTTACCACGACTTCCAGAGGAAAACAAGTAGTCTTAACTGTCGTTTACTGCCAACATAGTACCTTGCGGTGTATGGCAGGGAGGTCTTGAGTCTGAGGAATTAAGACCGCCTGGTTAGTGCAGTCACCGTGAACTGTGCAGATTAGAGTTTTCTTTTTGCCCCCGACAGAAAGAAGAACTCCAGACCTTCTTCTTCTTCTTCTTCTTCTTCTTCTTCTTCTTCTTCTTCTTCTTCTTCTTCTGTGTTCATCGGGAGAGTTTTTTCGGACGTGATTGCGTTGGGCCTGTTTACAGCAGAGCTGCGTTCTTGCGCCTTTAGGCCGACACATCCGGATTCTGCGGGCATTTATTGACCGAGTTAACCTTCCCGGGTTTATCGAGGATTCGAACCCGGGTCTCCCGACGGAGAATCTGGCATTCTGGCCACTCGCCCAGCCGCTCCTCGTAGTGTACAGCACATATTACACCCATTTATCTTCTACTTTGTTCAAATGCAATATTCTCCGCAACACATTTCAATGGGTGTTAGATATGTCTGGCCCGGCAGACGTACCCCCACAGGTGGCTTGTAGCATGCCAAGAACTAATGTGCGCCGTGGTGCTTCTGGCGACGGCTTAAGTACCTTTCTCCGAGAACACTTTGAACCTGTGGAAACAACAGACGAGCAGGGTCTGATGTTTATCGCCTCCACTGTCTTCATCGCCTGCAGGCAGACCCCGACTCTCGTAGGTGAAGAGGGTCTGGTCGCAACAACTTGAGTATAATTAGGTTGTATGAGAAACAGGCGGCCGATGAGTATATACGATTCTCTGAGTGGGTGAGTTTCGTCGTTCGCGCGTCCTTTGTGTCGCTGCCGAACCTCTTGTAGGCGAGATGTAACGGGGTGTTTATTTGTGTGTTTGTTTGTATGTTTGGCGTAAGGGTTCTTCATTTTTCATTTACCGCAAACGAAATCACGTGCTATCAGGGTGATTCCATAGTGGGTTTAGGGGTGTGTTGATATACTGTTCAACTTGTGTATGGGTGTAGGTTCATTTGTGTGACGTGAAAAACGCTGTGCTATAAAGAATCATATAAATAGAATGTATTGTTGATCACTTCCTGTTGAGCATGTGGTGGACTACTAAACCAATCGATCTTCTTCGTCTTCTTCTTCTTCTTCTTCTTCTTCTTCTTCTTCTTCTTCTTCTTCTTCTTCTTCAGCGTTCCGAGCCATTGAGGTTCTTTGCTGCAGATACAATCCGTCTCCATTCGTCTCGATCGATGGATGCAATAATGTTTCTGGGCCCGGAGGACCCTCACTGTCGTCGGGGTGTATATCGATATCTTATGCTACTCATCTTATCTTGGGTATGTCCCATCTGCGCTCATCTTTGATGTATCTGGGGATCAGTTTGCGAAGACAATACATGCGGTTTTGGGTAAAACACACTTGTCAACCGACCACGAAGTGAAACCCAATATCCCTATTCTGAAAATAGACGATCCCACCAGATCTAGGTCACTGCTAACAATAACTACGTGGTTTGTTTGCGGTGAATTAAAAATAAAATACCAACGTAATCCTCGCGGTGATGTGTTTGAATCATCTCCGAGTCGGGGCTTGCTTCATTGACCTAGGCTTATAGATTGATGTGGATAACAAGCCATGTCCTGGGATGCTTGCAACAACAACAACAACAACAACAACAACAAAACACACACACACACACACAAATGTATTAGTAAGTAAAAGCAACTGACGTGATTGTGGCGATATCATCTACCGAGTTTCATTTAGGTCATTTAGCACAAAAACATGGGGTCAGCACCATATCCCAGGCTCCGCGGCGAAGTGGTCAAGCCGTCTGGCTCCGAAGGTTGTCGGTTCGATTCCGGGCCGCGTCCTTCGGTTCAAGAGTGCATTTTATTTGGAGACTCCTGGTGGTTGTCGCTGGAGCTACGGAGATCGTGCTTTGTGCGACGCTTTCGGCAGTTCACTGCGGAAAGAGACTGAGCCATATGGGATAAAAACCTAGTGCAATGAAGTCGACCCTGTCGACTTTTAAGCGACTTTTAAGCGACCATATACTCTAGGAGCCGTGCTGGTGCAATGGCTAGGTACTCGCCTGCTGATCTAATGGTTATGGGTTCGATCGGCGGCTGGGCGGATTCATATTTTAAAAACATTGTCCTGGACTCACAGGTCCACGCAGTCTAAAATGGGTACCAAGAATGTCTTTGGGACGAAAGGTGGCCGGCATCATACTGACCGCATCAACCACCAAGTGCCGAACGGTCTTTAACAATTTGGGCCTGGCACCTTTTGCCCGAGTCGCCATATGACGTGTAAGGGGGGTCCTTTTAACCATATACCCAACACGCCATAGAAGGACTAACACATGTACGAGGGGCTTCAGATGAAGACCTTAAAAGTGACAGAAATTATGATAACCATTTCACTGTCTTATAACCTGTCAATATTCTTGTTAAGGGGTGTTAAGAACGTGACATCACGGTGCCGACGAAAATGGTGAAGGCATGAAGACCGTTTAAAGATGGCCCCCCACTTTTACATGCAACAAAGAGGAGCAGCGTTCTGCTATCCGATTATTGATCAGTGAAGGGATGAAACCTATAGAAATTCATCGGCGAATGAGGGTCCAGTATGGTGCTATATGCCTATCAATCCAGCAAGTGTCAGAGAGGAGTAGGAAGTTTCGACCCGCTATCACATACAAGCGACGTGGACTTCGTAGTAAAGGTGTCCTTTTGCAACATAACAATGCTCGACCCCATACTGCCCGTGCAACGGTTGAAACCTTCAAAGACCTCCACTTTCAGCGTGTACCACTATACCCCGTAATCGCCAGACCTAGCCCCAAGTGATTTCCACCTGTTTGGATAACCCACCCCAACCCCTTTTTTCCACTCAAAAAAAAAAAAAAAACATTAAAGGTTTTCATTTGAAGCCCCCTCATACTAATGTCCTACACACATTCATTAATTGGCTAAAATGGTATGAGAGAATCGTGATTGTGGAGTTCATGGAGAAAGCTAAACAAATACAAGTGAATCCAGAAGAAGAGACTCTGCTGCTAGAGATGATACACATTGCGTAGGACTTCAGAGTTAGAGCTCAGTCTTCCAGTATATCCATAACCAATACAAAGGTCGGGTGTGAAGCCCAAATCGTGCATACATCTCAACCTGGCTAATAACTAAGGTAAAGGATGTCAATAAAGGATACATGGACAACGACAGAACAAAAGAACAGAAAAATAAGATTCCCGAGAAGAATACTCAATGTATCAAAAAGAGAGAAAATCAGAAATGAAGAAATCAGGACTAAAGTTTGGGTTATAGCAGCGCTAGATTTTATTATTACAAGGCAGCAAGTGAAATGGTCTCGCCATGTAACTAGGTTACCAACTAATAGTATACCACAACAAGCAATGATGTACAGACCAAATGGACGCAGAGGACGGGGACGACCATGTAAACAATGGACAGAGGGAATATCAGAGTTCATGGTATATTCTCGATACATGAAGCCCATAAACGGGCACTCTCCCGCTGTTTATACTTCACCTCGACGCCATAAGGTACAATAGGAATAAGATGAGATGAGATGAGATGAGATGAGACTAGAAGGATATCAGTTAACACCATGAGGCGCACAGTGCAGACCTGATAAGGCGAACTCACCTGGGACCCAAGAAATAGTTCTTATCAGAGATTCCTTTTATAAGAGTTCAAGCATATAGTAATGCATTTACAGCGTCAAATATAATCTTGTACTTTACAACAGTATTTGGTATTTTGTGCTAGCCTCATATTTATTATGGTGCTGTAGTTAGTATCACGCCGGAAGCTTTTACTTCCCCCCCCCCCCCCCCCAAAAAAAAAAAATACCTGATACAAAATGTAGGTTGGGTGGACTAGGAAGCCTAGATCAAAGAACAGACAATTCACACTTAGAATGGCAATCGATCATGGTGACCGGCTGACTAGAGTGAACTTGGCCAGTTAGTTAAAAAGAAACTCCAGTATTTTTGGGCTGTTTGTGATTCCTGAGCAAGTTTACGTTCAGCAGCTTGCCATTGCTTTCTAAACGACAGGCACGCATACCATTGTATGGAAACCAACACGAGGCCGTCTGCTACCAAATCGCCCGCAGCTCTGTTTCGAATGCGGTATGCGGGATTACGAATTGCATCCGTAACCTCTTCGCCACAGAGTCCGGTATTACTACTTGGCCAGTTAGTTAGTTGCACATTCTTTACAGGATGTAGCAGTCAACCCCAGCATTTTTTGGCTGTTCGTAATTCCTGGGCAAGTTTACGGTCAGTAGTTTGCCATTGCTTTCTGAACGACCAGCGCCGACATAATTTCATTAAAATCAACAACAACGTATGGCGGTCTGCTGGCCAAAACCCCCACCGTTGTGTTTCGAACGTGGTATGTGGGATTATGAACTGCATCCGTAACCCCGTAACTTGGCCAGTAGATCAGATAAATCAAGGTTGGCCAATGAGGAAGAAGAAAGACGATGTAGTGACAACGCCAGACCTGGGCATCCTGTCCAATCACATCACTGCAGTCTCGATACGCTATCGGGTTTCTTAATTTGTTTGTCTTTTAAATAAGTCCCTGTTTTCCTATGCATATTATCCGCCAACATATGGTGAATTCGAACAAACAGAGCACTGGCGCAACTAGGTAAATGCCCATCAATTATTCACATCTTGAAATTCAACAAACTCAGATGCTCGTCCATGTTGAACTAATGGATCATGACAGGCAGACAAAGAACGCATACAACGAGGAAGCGTCCAATGGGACGCCAAAGAAGACAGTAGAAGTGCAGTGTGGAACTATGTCTGAAAGACCTGATTCTTGGGGAATTGTGCGAGAAGGTGCTAGCTGAAAAACAGCCTTCCTAGTGGGTTAAGAAGAAGGATGATCTGATGATCGTGCTCCCCAACCGGCTTCTCCTTTGGGAGAAGTGTGAACAAGCAAACTTGAGGACACAGAAAGAAGAATTGCGTGCTAGTGCAAACAGCTATATGCAAAAACACACAATTACAGGCAGAGAATCAATGTCAGAAAAATTCCCCAGGATTTTCATGAATAGCGCAGACATAATGGTTAAATATTTGCCTCCAACTAACAGGGTGATAATTGGTAGAGGATAAAAAGGCCCGGGAAGAATGGCTATAGTCGGCGTGAAAGGAATGCATAAAAAGGCAGCTGTAATTACACGCCAATGAAGGCGTAAGTCACGGGCTGCAGCGACTTAGTTCTGAAAGGGAGAAGTAATGAATGGTCCGATTACTTGATTAAATCAAGGAAATATCCATATAGTTTGAAGGAAATTAAGAAATCCGGTGATAATCAAAACAACAGTAAAGTGAACTGTTTATAAATCGCTGAGGAACAATCAGCCAGTTCTGGATAATATAACAGTACCTCCTACGTTCCCGGTCTGTGTGGCCAAGGGTTTAAAAATGTGATTCGTAAACCCAAATACCGTGCGTTTGAAACACAGCTGCGCAAGCAGGCGGCCTTGCATTGGTTTCTATTCAATGGTATGTATGCCGATCGATCAGAAAGCAATGGAAAACTACTGAACGTAAACTTGCCAAGAAATCACAAACAGTCAAAAAATGCTCGGGTTGACTGCGACGTCCTGTAAAGGATTTGCAACTAACTAACGAACCCTCAATGTTTAAAGGCAAGTGAGAACCTCGTTACTTTCCCCGTGTGGGTATAGGTGGAATAAAAAGACTGACAGACTTTCTTAAAGTAATCACAAAGCGCAGGTTCACGTGGATAAGAAAGAACTGGTCTCTCATGATCTGGTCACACAACAAAACCTGGCAAATCACAAAAGAGTACCTGAGGGCAAAACTCTGAGAAAAGATAGGCGGTTCAGCTGTTAAGGCCTCCGGAGAGTTTATGCTTGTGGCTACAGTTTGCTTACGCATTTTTGCCATGTTGGACTGGTAGTGCATGGTTCCATTCCAACATGCTGTGGTGTTGAATATGTGGAGCAATATTATGAACTTTGGATTTCGCGTGGAGTGCTTTTACATCTGCCCGCGATTGTTTGTAGCGTGAACTGCATGTTCAGAACTGGCCGTGGCGGATTTTTGTGTTTGCATTCTGTCTGTTC
This sequence comes from Cepaea nemoralis, assembly GCA_014155875.1. Taxonomy (NCBI): domain Eukaryota; kingdom Metazoa; phylum Mollusca; class Gastropoda; order Stylommatophora; family Helicidae; genus Cepaea; species Cepaea nemoralis. The sequence continues at coordinate 18,783 of JACEFZ010001807.1, forward strand.
CAATTTTCACACGGAGCACTGAGGAGTAATTTGTATGATATTCACTGGCACAGGAACAAGGTAAAATGGAGCGACAATTTGTCATGAAGTTGAAACCGCGACTAAGACCATGACTAAAACACTGAAACAAGATGACAGGGTAGAACAATAAAAACATGGATACAATCAACATTCATATATCACTGAGGACAAACGTGGGATTACAGACAAGTGACCACCTCCCCTACAAATAATCTCCAAGAGAAAATGGGACTTATCTGGTCTGTCACCTCTGGGCACTAGACTGGAGTCTACCCCAAACTCGTAGATAAATCATTACCAGCCAATGCAAGGCCACAATCAGCTCTGACACACTGAATTGAATCACAAGCGTCCTTACCTTCTATTATGCTTCTCTGCACATGTGACGTCCCAGAACAGGTCCTGTACACCGGCTATTGTCTGGGAGTAGTAATTTAGGAGTTCTACCCAGCGTAAATTGGTGGATACTATCCACAAAATAGTAAGAGCAAAGAAGGAGGTGCGCGGGGTGCCGGAGGAGCGGTCATTTTTAGTAAGCAAAAAGAAGGAAGAGTGAGATATAGCTCATGATTAAATAATCGAGTGTTTTTTGCACTGTTACCTCCCCTGGTTTAAAATGTGTTAATTTATTTTATATTTAATTTTTTTTCTTTAAAGTTTAAATGTAAAGATTACGGTTATTATTAGTTGTAGTGGGTATGGCTTATTGTCACTCGTTGCTGAGGGGTGGGTGAGTGGTGGATTACCTAGATAAGTGCTTTCGAACACTATCATCATACAGGTTACAGCTAATTAAATGAAAACCTTAAAAAAGTAAAGATGGTCGCTAGTACTGGCTGTAGTGCGTATGGCTTAGAGGCATTCGTTGTTAACGGGTGGATAGCGGTTATTTGTGATCTGTAGAGGGTCATAGTATTTTAAACACTATCGTCATAAGGGTTACAAATGAAAACCTTAAAAAGTAAATATGGCCGGTATTATTGGTTGTAGTGGATATGGCGTAGTGTCATTCATTGTTTAGGGGTGGATATCGGTTATTAGTAGGGGTGTACCGGATTTCGGCTCCGGCTCCGGCAAATCCAGAATCCGGCCATTTTTACAAATCCGGCTCTGGCCGGATCTCACTTCATAAATCCAGCCAAATCCGGCTCCGGTCGGATTTCAAAAATTTGAATCCGGTACAGCCCTAGTGAAAACACTCATGGCTTTCCTCCAGAAATAAGGTAGTGATGCTGGAATCAAAACTATGAAAGCAGCCCTGCTTGAAGCTGTTAGCAGCAGATTTGAGGACATTGAATCCAACAGTGCCACACTACTGGATCCTCGATTCAAGCTGTGCTTCTCCGAACGTGGTAGAAGTGATGCACAAGCTCATCTGCTGTTAGCAGCTAACTCCATTATTGATTCAGCAAACACAATCAGTCCACAGGATCCATCAGCTACTAGTAGTAGTAGTAGTAGTAGTAGTAGTAGTAGTAGTAGTAGTAGTAGTAGTAGTAGTAGTAGTAGTAGTAGTAGTGTTTTGACTTCTGTGAGCACTGCCACACAGTACGAGTCCAGCCTATGGAGCTGTTTTGACACATTTGTCGAGGAAAATCTCACCACAGATCGTTCTGCAAGTGCCGAAGGCAACAGCATTAACACTGAGGTGACACAGTACCTGTCAGAGCCACATCAAACTCGACAGTCAGATCCAGTTTCATGGTGGCATGCCAATAAGCAAAGATTTCCAAGTATGGCAAGACTGGCGCAGGCATTTCTTGCACGCCACTTACAAGTGTGCCATCGGAAAGGCTGTTCAGTACTGTAGGAGACATTATCACTAACCACCGTTGTAGCCTTTTACCACAAAATGCGGAGACGTTGATTTTCCTGAAATACAACTCGTTCCTTCTTGACTCTGAGAGTTCAACTTCAAAGCCATAATGAAGACTGACTGACTGAAATTACTGAATGAATGTATTTCAATAAATTCAATCTGTTCAATGTACTGTTGTTGTGAGTTGTAACTGAGCTGCCAATTTGCCAACTGAAAACAATGTGAAAACTAAAAACTGAAACTGAAATACAAAACATTAAAATTACTAAATTAGCATTATGTGCTTATGTATTATGTTTCATCTTGAACTTATGGAACTTAATATTACTTAATTACTTATTCTAATGTAATTGTAATTATTTTACATTTTAATTGATTTAATATGAGTATATGTCATCATTGTCATGTCTATAGTAATGAACTGCAGTATTGAACAGTCGAGTGACTCCGCTCACCTAAGTCAAGTGATGTAATACGTTATTTTATTTTTATTTTTTTATTTGTAAATCCGGCTCCGGCCGGATCTGACTTCATAAATCCAGATAAAATCCGGCTCCCGTCGGATCTCACTTCATAAATCCGGCCAAATCCGGCTCCAGCCGGATTTCAAAAATTTGAATCCGGTACAGCCCTAGTTATTAGTGATGCATACCAAATCTAATAAAACTTTATCAAAATAAGAAATATTTCAACCAATTTTATAAAAAGTAGGAAAAATGATAACCAAAATAATAAAAATGTTGACCAAAATAAGAAATATCTCAACCAAATTTACAAATATGTTGACCGAAATAAGAAAATATGTTATCCAAACTAATAAAAAGTTTGACCAATATAGGAAATAGCTCAACCAAACGTATAAAGAATAAGACAATATGCTAGTCAAATCAAGAAATATGTTGACCGAAGTAATGCATTATGCAAAACGATGGACAAACTTATAAACTTGTCGGCCGATATAAGACAATGCATTACCGAAACTGGGAAACAATGTTGGAAAAATTACGAAATAACTCAACCAAACTTATAAATATCTCGTCTAAACTTATGAAAAGTAGGAAATGTTAACCAAATATAAAAAAATATCGGCCAGTAAAGACATATTTCAACCAAACTTATAAATATGTCGTGTAGACAGTATTAAACACCATTATAAAACACCGTCGATTACTATTCAATAGATATATAACGAAAATACCCACAAACTTCTGACGATCGGATTCGCAAATAAGCCACGTCGTTGTTGATGGTAGACCTCCTAGCCCATGTCGCCATCTTTAATTTCACTTTACACATCTGAAATACTATTTTTAATATTACCCCGTACATACTATTACTTTAAATAAGTAATGTTTAGATTTTTAAATATACAACACCTGCAGTAGTTAAGTATCCTCACTCGCTAATTATGAAAATTCATCTCCTTAAAGTTTGTTGTGACGACACATAAGCGACTATGATACAGACTTTTGGGTTCAGGGGTGATCCAGATAAACGGCTGGATAACATTATGTCATACTACTAACTTTCACACATGTAAAATGTATGAGCGCAGTAATCCTATCACACCCGCTCACACGCATATGCACATACAGTGGAACCTAGCTTAACAAGCATAATTCGTTTCAGAATCTTACTCGTAAAGCGAAACACTCGTTAAGTGAAACAGTTTTCCCTATACAAATTAATGTAAAATACGATAATGCGTTCCATGCCGAAAAAATGCTCAACATATTTTGTATAAGGTTCATTCAAAGAACATTATATATACACTGTTAAGGAGCGTGATTCATCTTCCACTTCTATCGCGGAATGAACAAACCTGGATTGAGAATTCGATTTGTAAAAAAAAAAAAAATGAAATAATTAATTTACAATTTATAGTACATACCTAATTCTTTTGTACTAGAAAGCTGTCTAGAGAAATTTGTTTTTGCCGACGCTTCAGAATTTGGTGGAAATGTGACACAGTATTATCATTAAATAAATTAGTAGCTCTCATAGGCACTGCCTTATTAGGGTGATGGTTCTCAATGTACGATGCAAAAGTTTCCCATGCTTTAAGCATTTCTCTTATTGTGCCAGAAGATTGTTGGTTTGCTGTTACCTTCTTCTCCTCCTCGGACAAAATCTCCTCCACAACTTCTTGCCGTGAAACACAATGTAATTCCATAAGCTCTTCGGTTGTCAGCTCTTGGCTATGCTCTTCCACAAGCTCATCGATATCTTTGTTATGCTCTTCTACAAGCTCATCGATATCTTTGTTATCCACTTCCAGTCCCTTGTTCTTAGCCAAAGACACAATCTCGTTTACTACAGGCTCCACAGGTACTGTCTCAAAACCCTAAAAGTCACATTCGACAATGCTCTCCGGCCAAAGCTTTTTCCAAGCAGAAGTGGGGATCTCTTGGTAACCCCTTCTCAGCCCTTTCGATCATCTTGAGGCAAGCAACGACGTGGAAGTGATATTTCCAAAACTTTCTGAGAGTGAGATTGGTCCCTTCAGCCACCTCAAACAACGCTCGAAGAGCGCTTTAGTGTAGACCTTCTTAAAGTTAGAAATAACCTTCTGGTCCTCGTTGTTGCAGGTGCACAATCTAGGACTTCCCTCCCCTCGTCACTCGTTATGCGAAACGTCACTCGTTATGCTAATCATTTTTCTACAATTTATTTTGCTCGTTATGCGAATTACTCGTTATGAGAAGTGCTCATTAAGCGAGGTCCCACTGTACATCCCAACCGCTAAACCCACTACTAGCCATCATCTTTATTTTTAAGGTTTTCATTTGAAGTGTTGTAACCCGTATGATGATAGTGTTTAAACGACTACGACCCTCTACAGATCACTAATAACCACTATTCACCCCTTAACAACGAATGGCACTAAGCCATACCCACTATAACCAGTACTATTGACCATCTTTACTTTTTTAAGGTTTTCATTTAATGATCTGTAACCCGTATGATGACAGTGTTTGGAAGCTCTTATCTAGGTTACCGTCACTCACCCACCCCTTAACAACGAGTTACACTAAGCCATACCTACTATAACTAGTATTAACCGTAATCTTTACATTAAAACTTAAAAAAATTAATTAATTAATTAATTAATTCCTTTTTAAGTGGAGGTAACAGTGCAAAATAAACAAAAAACATTGGATTATTTATTCGTGACTTATATCCCGTCACCCTTCTCTGCGCTTACTAAAAACGACCGCTCCTCCTTACCACCTTCTTACTATTTTGTGGATAGTATCCAAAGATTTACGCTGGGTAGAACTCCTACATTACTACTTCTGGGTTTGGAGAGGAAAAGGGGAGCGCTGCATCATGGCAACCTTGGAAATAACACTTCAGTGCTGATACAAAGGGAAGGTTTCTACCCTGACTTGAGTCTATACAAGTCATTTTCCAGGCCCAAGTGTGACCATTGAATACATATAGCCTTGTCACAAGAACACAACCAGAGATAAATGACCAAATTACATATACCCTTGTCACAAGAACAAAACCAGAAGTAAATAACCAGGTTACATATACAATTGTCATAAGAACACAACGAGAGATAAATGACCAGTATACAAATAGCCTTATCACAAGAACGCAACCAGGCTACATATGGCCTTATCACAAGAATACAACCAGAGATGAATGACCAGGCTACATATGGCCTTATCACAAGAATACAACCAGAGATGAATGACCAGGTTACATATGGCCTTGCCACAAAACACAACCAGAGGAGGTAAATGACCAGGCCACATAAATCCTAATGATATGTTTGATTTGTATCCCCTCATTATCATACAGACCCTTACAATGGACAACCCCTCTCGAATGAAGACCGGACGTACACTCACAGACACCCTCAAGCAGGGGAATTCGTGGAACGCAGGAACATATCAGATATCATCTTCACATTGTCGTGTTTGCGTTGCTTGAAGAAAATCAATAGGCTCTTCTCTGGGACAAATGAGACACACTGTAGGACATGGTAAACTAGTTAGTGCGTGTGTCTGTTTGTTCTCACTCAATGTACAATTGGGGCAGTGTTGTGGTCAGTGTACTCAGCTATCAACGCGGAGCTCGCAGGTTCATTGCCACGCAGTACTGGCATTATTTCGATCACTACTAGTACAATCCGATAGAGTGACGTGGGCATCACTCTTAACTAAAATCAATAGAGATGTGACTATAGAACTAGATATCCGGGAAGGTTAACCCGGTCAACAATGCCCGCAGAAGTCGGATGTGTCGGCCTAACGGCGCAAGAAAGCAGCTCTGCTGTAAACAGGCACAATACAATCATGTCCGGAAAAACAAACCAAAAAACTCCGGATGAACGAAGAAGAAGAAGAAGAAGAAGAAGAAGAAGAAGAAGAAGAAGAAGAAGAAGAAGAAGAAAATATGGGAAGCTCAAAGTAACAGATGGACAGGTCTACAAGGAAAAATAACACAAAGACAACGGTCTCCGGGAGACATAATTGGCCCAAGATCGCTATCTTCAAGTACCATGAAGTTGTTCGGCAGATGTGAATCACAGTGCTTCGTCCTCGTGTGTACACAGACATACAGACGTAGGTAAAACGGCGGGGAGGCAAGCAGGACAATTAGAATATAGGTAAATGGATAGTTCAACAAGAAGCAAGTCCTACAAGACACAGATGAAAATCGTAAACTGATTAGAGAAATTAGACGTACACAGTCGCAGTTGTTTGGCCACGTTATGAGAAGAATTAACTTGAAGAACTTGGTGACAACTGGGAAGATCGAGGGAAAGAGAACAAGGGGATGGCAGAGAAGTAAATACCTGGATGGCTTGGCCACGTGGTATGGCCGAGACAAGATACAGAGCTGATCCACGACTCTGGTGATCGAGTGAGATGGCGAAACTTGACCAGCCACGCACATCGGCATGGCACATGATGGCAAGGATAGTTAGGTATATACGTGGTGCTAAAACTACTGCTGCTGCTATTACTACTACAACTATTACCGCCACTACCACTACTACCAGGACCACCTCTACCACAACCACTACAACTACCATCGCAGCCACTCGCTGCGTGGAAACGGCAGTGTAACATACACTTAATCTGATCCAGTAGTTGGCATCAACGTACTCCCTGAGACATGTTACCACTGGAACGCCACAAATCTGTGAAATAGCTCCGCCAGCAGGGGGTAGAAGATGCCAACGTTCTTCATTTCAATCGGCTGCTTCAGGCAAATAATCTCCCATGCACGCCCCCTTGGATACGCTCTCTCGCCCTCGTGTCACGGATCGCTGATACCCGAACAGAAAGCACACACCGTGGATTCCCTGTTTAATGGAAGCAATTTCGATTTTCTGGGCCTCAACAATAGGCGTCTTCTATGGGCTTTCAACCAGTGAGATGGTCTTCTTTACCTCTTCTTCTTCTTCTTCTTCTCCTTCTTCTAGGTCTCATTTGGTTTTTTTTTCTTTAACACCCAGTGCTTGCCGTAATCAACTGTCCCCATGATTGTACAGAACTGGTGCATCTTGTAATCTTTCTGGAAGTAAACACAGATTATGAACTCGCCAGTGGAGTAAGCACAATGGAAGACTTCTGATCACCAGCAGTAACCTACCCCCCCCCCCCCCCCCCCTCTTAACAGCCAATGTTCCGGCCGTTTCTCTTCTTGACATTCTAGGGTAGGGCTCACTTTGGTCATAACTCATAAGTCTTTTTCCTGTTTCTATGTCTTCAAAGCCAGCTATAAGAGTCAACTATAGCAGTCAACTATAACAGTCAACTATAACAGTCAATTACAACAGTCACCTATAACAGTCAAATATAATAGTTAGCTATAATAACAATAAGCTATAACAGTCAGCTGTAATAACAGTCAACTACAACAGTCAACTATAACAGTCAACTACAACAGTCAGCTATAACAGTCAACTACAACAGCCAACTACAACAGTCAACTTCAACAGCCAACTATAAGTCAACTTCAACAGCCAACTATAAGCGTCAGCAATAACAGTCAAATATAGCAACGCACAACAATCCCATGTTCATTTTCCCACGGACGCAAAACATATCCCTCCCCTCTTGTTAATTCCCCGGGTTTGTTGCTTTCCCGTGCATCCAACGCACCCTCTACTCCATTTTAGTAATTTCCCGTGCACTCTATCTACCCCCTTCCCCCCCCCCCCCCCCCCCCAACATTTTGGTCATTCACTGTGAACAACACCCCCACTCCTTCTTGTCCATTTCCCAGTGCACTCTAAGTAGCCCCCTTCTTGTCCATTTCCCGTGCACCCTACGTACCCCTTCCCATTCATTTCTCCGTGCCCTCAACGTACCCCTCCCTTTCTTGTTCAATTCCTCCGTGAGCTCTATATTTCCCCATGCACTCTACGTTTCCCCCGCTCTTTCTTGTCCATTTCCTCGTGCTCCCTACGTACCTCTTCCCCTTCTTGTTCATTTCCCCGTGCACTCTGCGTATCCCTCCCCTTCTTGTTCATTTTCCCGTGCACGCTACGTACCCTCTCACCTTCTTGTTCATTTACCCATGCACTCTACGTACCCTCACCCCTTCTTCTTCATTTCCCCATGCACTCTAGTACCCCTTCCCCCTTTTTTTCTTGTTCATTTTCCCGTGCACTCTACGTACCCCCTCCCCTTCCTGTTCATTTCCCCGTGAATCCAACGCATAGCCCTCCCCTCGTTCATAAGTTTTCAATTGCAGAAAGGAATCGATTCCATCTCTCTCACACAATCGCCCGGCTATTGGGGGAGAAAAAAAAAACTCTGCAGATTTAGCACTAATGGTAGCACTGGCAAACTTGAATGTCACCGTATCGATGTGACACAATTAGACATTCTGCAAATCCGATATTTTCTTCACTTTCACCGAAAAAAGTAATACAAACCCAAGGAGTGGGCTAATTCGGCGAGTGACGGGAAGAGTCGCATGGGAGAAACCATTTCTATTTATTGACAGCGGCAAAAACACACACACACAATTCTTCCCTGGCAATTGTCAAAAACGATAATGACGCCATATTTCCAGAGTTGGGGAAATTGAGCACGGCAAGACGAGGGGGAAAATGGCGATGATATTTGGTTAAACGGCTTTACACTAGACTACACCGGGCAACTATTTATAATTATTGGCTAGGGAGTTTACACAGAGTAGAGGGGAATGTGCCTAGTTTTAAACTAGGGCGCGTCACTCAACGTGATTAACACCGGGTGCGTTAAACTTAGAAGTGGAATATTGCATCTGATTAGGACAGGAAAACAGTTTGTTGCTTATACTTTACAGGACGTAGCAGTCACCTCAAGCATTATGTGGCTGTTTGTGATTCCTGGGCAAGTTTATGTTCAGCAGTCTACCACTGTTTTCTAAACGACAGACACTCATACCATTGTATGGAAACCAAAGCAAGACGGTCTGCTGCCAAATCCCCCGCAGCTGTGTTTCGAACGAGGTATGCGGGGTTACAAACTGCGTTCGAAGCCCCTTCGACGCAGAGCTGGCGGATAGCAAGAAGGTGGACTGGAAAGAAGTTGGTCACATAGTTTTCATGGTGTCGAAGGGTATTTACAGAAATTCGTCCTCGTCACGGCACGCCGAAAAGCCTCTCCATCTCTTATTATTTATAAACCACCTCAGGAGATCCGCTTCTAGACGTAGGTTGAACGAGGCCGAATTTGGAATTTTTGTTTTGAAAATTGGAACTGGAATTGGATCCGCCTCCTGGAACGTCAGTTATCATCAGTTATCAGTTGGGGTATCTTCATTGCACTCCGGACATGTCCATAGGTGCTCAGATCCCTCCCCCAGCATATGCATCAGCGTCTGGTGGCTAATAGTGCCAGTTCTGTGTTGGTTGACGAGGCGCCTTGTTTTCCCGATGTACCTCTCGCGTCTGGCCTGTGCCGATTCTTACTCCCAAGTCTTTCATCCTGGACAGCGATGTGGATTCACTGACGTCAAAGTCCTCTGTTCTCGCCATATCTTTAAGGACGTTAATAACATCGGCACGATCCATGGGCTGGCCATCTACAGGGGGTGCAGAGCCAGCCAGTTTATCAGCTCGTTCATTTCCCTCGACTCCCGCATGTCCCGGGACGAAGATGAAGGTTCCTGGAACGTAAAGCATTCTTTGCAGACATTGTCCATCTATTTCTCCTGTGTCTTGGTCTGTCTTCGTGTTTACGTGGTCTATAGTTAGACAAGTAACCTTCCCGGGTGGGCGTCCGCTCACTGGCCAGCTCTAGGCAATAGCCTGGGTTATCTTCTGGTCCACGTACTGTGCCCCACGTGGTGCGACGTTGAGGCTGTCTGTCCTACATCCGGGTATGCCGTTGTGGATGTTCACATTGTTCGCAGTTGTAAGCTACTTCAGTGTTTAACGTGTTGCATGTCTTCTGCAGGAAGTCGAGATCAACCCCGGGTTAATTTTCTAGATCATATTATGTTCAGTAGCTTGTTATTGCTTTTTGAAGTGATTTAACAGCAAGGAATTTACTGCTGTAGGCGATGCAACAGTCATACACATAAAACACAAAACATATGTAATTATACAGTGAGAATTCGGCATACAAAGAAGAAGAAGAAGAAGAAGAAGAAGAAGAAGAAGAAGAAGAAGAAGAAGAAGAAGAAGAAGAAGAAGAAGAAGAAGAAGAAGAAGAACGAAGAAGAAGAAGAAGAAGAAGAAGAAGAAGAAGACGAAGAGGTTTATTCAACATTGGGTAACCTGTATGGAGTAGAATGGGTCCGCGTCAAAGAATCTCTAAAAATAATGGTCTGACCCCAGCGACCACAGTGCGCCGGCACTGGCAAAGCAGCATTGAATGGAGATTGGGTTGTTATCACCTCGTTATCATCCCTGCCTGAAAGACCAGGCACAGGGCGCCGTGTCCAGTCTCAGACAATGCCCTGCGCGTGTTGGGGTCATGATCGCTGCCTTATAATTGGACGGAGAGGGTTTAACAGGTTCAGTGGCAAACAAAAAGTAAATTTGTACCTTACAAAAATGGATGGCCGAAAATGAGAAGTAGGGGTGTGTCACAGTTATGACTTAAAAGTTGTTAATATGGTAGTAGATATGTTGTATTATTAGGCAATGACAACATTTCGGTGATATATAAGCCAATGGCAGACGCCGGAAGTCGCTTAAGACGATTAATCACCCCAGGGCACTTAATCAGTTAAAAGGCAATATGTTCGATTTCATTGCACCGGGTTCTATCACATGTGGCTCGCCCTCCTTTCGCAGGGCAGCCTACCGAAAGAGTTGCCCGAATTTCTTAATGCCAGCGACGACCCCCAGAAGTCTCAGAAAAAATTGCACTCGTGAACCTAACGACGCACCCCGGAATCTAACCCACAACCTTCGTGGGGTAGGCGGAGAAACCACTTAGCCTTGAAGACTTCCAGGACGGAGAGGTAAACCACGGGGATATAAGAAAGAGGGACATTATTACCCAGTGGGTTTTCCTGTCTAGTACTTATCTCTCATAACAGTGTTCCGAATGTTTCTCTATCATAGAGATGCACTGTCTCTGATTGTCCCGTGTACACCACCACATCTTGAATCTGCGTCTCTCTATCATAGGCCAGCTGTCCTGTCTCTGTGGTTCTTCTTCTGCGTTCATCCGGCGAATTTTTTTGGATGATTGCGTTGTGCCTATTTACAGCAGAGCTGCGTTCTTGCGCCGTTAGGCCAACACATCCGACTTCTGCGTGCATTTGTTGATCGGTTAACCTTCCCGGGGGTTTCTATGGCTGTAAACCATCACATCCTGAAACTGCGTCTCTCTATCATAGAGACGTCCTTTCTCTGGTTGTCGCGAGTAAACCATCACATCCTGAATCTAAGTCTCTCTATCAGAGAGATGTCCTGTCTCTGGTTATCGCGAGTCAACTATCACATCCTGAATACGCGTCTGTCTATAATAGGCCAGCTGTCCTGTCTCTGTGGTTGTCGCGACTAAACCATCACATCTTGAATCTACGTCTCTCTCTCTCTCTCTCTCTCTCTCTCTCTCTCTCTCTCTCTCTCTCTCTCTCTCTCTCTCTCTCTCTCTCTCATATAGATGTTGTCTCTGGTTGTCGCGAGTAAACCATCACATCTTGAATCTACGTCTCTCTATCATAGAGATGTCCTGCCTCTGGTTGTCGCAAGTAAACCATCACATCTTGAATCTATGTCTCTCTCTCTCATAGAGATGTCCCGTCTCTGGTTGTCGCGAGTAAACCACCACATCTTGAATCTACGTCTCTCTCTCTCTCTCTCTCTCTCTCTCTCTCTCTCTCTCTCTCTCTCTCTCTCTCTCTCTCTCATAGAGATGTCCCGTCTCTGGTTGTCGCGAGTAAACCACCACATCTTGAATTTACGTCTCTCTCTCTCTCTCTCTCTCTCTCTCTCTCTCTCTCTCTCATAGAGATGTCCCGTCTCTGGTTGTCGCGAGTAAACCACCACATCTTGAATCTACGTCTCTCTCTCTCTCTCTCTCTCTCTCTCTCTCTCTCTCTCTCTCTCTCTCTCTCTCTCTCTCTCTCTCTCTCATAGAGATGTCCCGTCTCTGGTTGTCGCGAGTAAACCACCACATCTTGAATCTATGTCTCTCTCTCATAGAGATGTCCTGTCTCTGGTTGTCACGAGTAAACCATCACATCTTGAATCTACGTCTCTCTCTCTCTCTCTCTCTCATAGAGATGTCCCGTCTCTGGTTGTCACGAGTAAACCATCACATCTTGAATCTACGTCTCTCTCTCATAGAGATGTCCCGTCTCTGGTTGTCACGAGTAAACCATCACATCTTGAATCTATTTTGTGGCTCAGGAGTTACGCTGGCCGCCTCCAGCTCAAAAAGGCACCGAGTTCGATCCTAGTATGAGGTTGGCAAATGTTTCAGTAAACACTGGTACCTATTGACGTCACACATTCCCTGATGTTGTCAGTCGTGAGTTTGGATACCCAGTCGTTTCGGATGTGAGCGAAAAGCAGGAGGTTCCGTGAGTAAGTTGTGAACCATGAACACCCAGCTACAGTTTAACAACATTGCAAAGATAGGCAGAAATGCCGCAGCCGTGGCAAACGTGTTAGAAAGACAGGCCTAGCCACGGGTAGAGCCGGTTAGCTGGGATGGAATCTGTCTAGAGGAGGGTGGAATCTGTCTAGAGGAGGGTGGAATCTGTCTAGAGGAGGGTGGAATCTGTCTAGAGGAGGGTGGAATCTGTCTAGAGGAGGGTGGAATCTGTCTAGAGGAGGGTGGAATCTGTCTAGAGGAGGGTGGAATCTGTCTAGAGGAGGGTGGAATCTGTCTAGAGGAGGTGGAATCTGTCTAGAGGAGGGTGGAATCTGTCTAGAGGAGGGTGGAATCTGTCTAGAGGAGGGTGGAATCTGTCTAGAGGAGGGTGGAATCTGTCTAGGGAAGGATGGAATATGTTAGGGGAGGGTGGAATCTGTCTAGAGAAGGGTGGAATCTGACTAGAGGAGGATGGAGTCTGTCTAGAGGAGGGTGGAATATGTCTAGAGGAGGGTGGAATATGTCTAGAGGAGGGTGGAATATGTCTAGAGAAGGGTGGAATCTGACTAGAGGAGGATGGAGTCTGTCTAGAGGAGGGTGGAATATGTCTAGTGGAAGGGTGGAATATGTCTAGAGGAGGGTGGAATATGTCTAGAGAAGGGTGGAATCTGACTAGAGGAGGATGGAGTCTGTCTAGAGGAGGGTGGAATCTGTCTAGAGGAGGGTGGAATCTGTCTAGAGGAGGGTGGAATCTGTCTAGAGGAGGGTGGAATCTGTCTAGAGGAGGGTGGAATCTGTCTAGGGGAGGGTGGAATCTGTCTAGAGGAGGGTGGAATCTGTCTAGGGAAGGATGGAATATGTTAGGGGAGGGTGGAATCTGTCTAGAGAAGGGTGGAATCTGACTAGAGGAGGATGGAGTCTGTCTAGAGGAGGGTGGAATATGTCTAGAGGAGGGTGGAATATGTCTAGAGGAGGGTGGAATCTGACTAGAGGAGGATGGAGTCTGTCTAGAGGAGGGTGGAATATGTCTAGAGGAGGGTGGAATATGTCTAGAGGAGGGTGGAATCTGACTAGAGGAGGATGGAGTCTGTCTAGAGGAGGGTGGAATATGTCTAGAGGAGGGTGGAATATGTCTAGAGGAGGGTGGAATATGTCTAGAGAAGGGTGGAATCTGACTAGAGGAGGATGGAGTCTGTCTAGAGGAGGGTGGAATCTGTCTAGAGGAGGGTGGAATCTGTCTAGAGGAGGGTGGAATCTGTCTAGAGGAGGGTGGAATCTGTCTAGAGGAGGGTGGAATCTGTCTAGGGGAGGGTGGAATCTGTCTAGAGGAGGGTGGAATCTGTCTAGGGAAGGATGGAATATGTTAGGGGAGGGTGGAATCTGTCTAGAGAAGGGTGGAATCTGACTAGAGGAGGATGGAGTCTGTCTAGAGGAGGGTGGAATATGTCTAGAGGAGGGTGGAATATGTCTAGAGGAGGGTGGAATCTGACTAGAGGAGGATGGAGTCTGTCTAGAGGAGGGTGGAATATGTCTAGAGGAGGGTGGAATATGTCTAGAGGAGGGTGGAATCTGTCGAGAGGAAGCAACCTTTCACACATGCATGCCGAAGTTGGACACACTAACCTTACAGGTTATTAACTGGGTGTAATGTACTCCCCGGGGAAGAGGAACGAAGGAGAGGAGTAAGAAGAGGAACGAAGGAGAGGTGCAAGAACAGGAACGAGGAAGAAGTGAAAGACTAAAATGAAGAAGAAGAAGAAGAAGAAGAAGAAAAAGAAGAAGAAGAAGAAGAAGAAGAAGAAGAAGAAGAAGAAGAAGAAGAAGAAGAAGAAGAAGAAGAAGGAGAAGGAGAAGAAGGAGAAGGAGAAGAAGAAGAAGAAGAAGAAGAAGAAGAAGAAGAAGAAGAAGAAGAAGAAGAAGAAGAAGAAGAAGAAGAAGAAGAAAAAGAAGAACATCAACAACAACAACAACGTATACTACACATCACAGTCATCCAGATACCCAATCATAACTGATGCCCTTACCATTGTTGAAACCAACAACAACAACAACAACATTACAGCAACAACAAATCCGGTATTGTATGCCAGCAGGCTACAAACACAACAGACACAAGGAGAGAAAGCCAGTGTACAGGCGACAGGCCGCTCTGTGCTGTTATTTTACACCAACGAATGAGTGTCTCAATTGAGGAATCCGATCGATATGTGCCGCATTGATTTTTCCTACAGGACACGCAAATACTCGGGAGCTGCGCTGGTTCAAGCCCTGGCTAGAGAAGTGTGTTGGGAAGGGCAGTGAGTGTCTGTCCGGCTGCGTGCAGAACTCTGGTCGACCCAGCTTGGCCCAAACGAGCACCGATGACATGGGAAAAGAAGGGAATATGTGGTGCAGGGGTGGTGGTCACCTCAGTTCGAAATGGTTTCACGTCGCACTCCTGCGGTCAAACATGTAGTACGATAGATGACATAGGAAGAGAAGAAATTATGTGGTGGAGGGGAGGTGGTCACCTCAATTCGAGATGGTATCACGGAGCATTCTTGCGGTATAACCTATAGTACGAATGCAAACACAAAATGTATATAAGGAGCTCGACGAATGTAAAAGAACGCACTGGCATAGACCAACGTTTCCATGGTAGTCGTTTCATGTAAGAGGAAGACAAGCGGTTTAGATTCTATATTGTGTGTAAAATATTCATCCATACCAGTGGTTCTCAACCTTTTTTGGCCCGTGCCCCCCTTCACCATATTTTCAGAACGTCACCCCCCCCCCCCCTTTTTCGTATTTCCTACCTAACCCCCCCCCCTTTCCTACACACTATACGTAATAATAGAAGCACATACTAAAACAAGTCTAGACGTCCACATAAAATGTGATTTGTGGGTCTACTTACTTTATAAAATGAATTTTAGAAGGGTGAGACGTACAGAACTGTAAAGTATGAAGGAAAAAACAATATCAAGTAATCGGTTCTTGTATTAACGCGATCTTGAAATAATCTTCATTCCTCCCCCCCCCCCCCCCCCACCCCGCCGAAACCCTAAAATTCCTCCCGAGGGGAGATGAACCACTGATCTATGCATATACTAAGAAACAATCTGCAAACTGGAGCATCAACAAGGCTACAGGGGTTGTAACAGCTACAGCAGTGGCATTAGTAAAGGTAACTGAAGGTCAAAAGTAGCAGTAGTGGGTGATGGTGGCGGTGGTGGTGGTGGTAGTAGTAGTAGTAGCTGCATTAACAGTAGCAGTAGTTGTTATAATAACAGTAGTAGTAGTAGTAGTAGTAGTAGTAGTAGTAGTAGTAGTAGTAGTAGTAGTAGTAGTAGTAGCAGTAGTAGTAGTAGTAGTAGTAGTAGTAGTAGTAGTAGTAGTAGTAGTAGTAGTAGTAAAAGTAGTAGTAATTGTAGTTATAATAACAGTAGTAGTACTAGTAGTAGTACGTAGTAGTAGTAGTAGTAGTAGTAGTAGTAGTAGTAGTAGTAGTAGTAGTAATTGTAGTTATAATAACAGTAGTAGTAGTAGTAGTAATAGTAGTAGTAGTAGTAGGAGTAGTAGTAGTAGTAGTAGTAGTAATAGTAGTAGTAGTAGTAGTAGTAGTAGTAGTAGTAGTAGTAGTAGTAGTAGTAGTAGTAGTAGTAGTAGTAGTAGTAGAGTTGCTGCAGCAGCAGCAGATTTTGCAGTTGCAGCAATGACAGAAAAGCAGATGCTGCAGTGGTAACTTTAGTTGTAGCAGTAGTAGCTGCATTATTTGTAGCAGTAGTGGCTGCAGCAGTTGTAGCAGCGTTAGCAGCAACAACAACAACAACAGAAGAAGAAGAAGAAGAAGAAGAAGAAGAAGAAGAAGAAGAAGAAGAAGAAGAAGAAGAAGAAGAAGAAGAAGAAGAAGAAGAAGAAGAATGTGAGATGATCATGATGATGATGATGATGAATAACAACAAGCAACTAGATATGAATAAATTACAAACACATTACAATGCCCTGACTCATACGAGACACTTGAGTATTCCACAGGAAATATGTAGTCACCAAACTAGACACGCCAACTTTCTAACACGTGAATAAACAGCCAATTGTATCACTTATCACTTATCCCCCGCCCGCTGTCACCAGGGTAAAGAGCAAGTGTGAAGTGTATATCATATCAATTTCCCGGGTCAATTACGCAGTGATTGACAGGGCTCTTAAAACGGGTGAAATTCATATTAACAACTAAGTAAAATACAACTCAAAAATGAAGGCCTCAACACCGGTATAGTCTGCTGGCTGGGACTGTCCTTGCATTGTGTTGTGTGCGTCGATGTTGAAGCACTATGGGAACTACTCATGTGTGATCAGTGTTACTTAGAGAATGTTATATCGTTTGGGTTTTTGTTAATTTATAGCATTTTGGTTTTTGTTAATTTATAGCACTGTCGATGTCGGTGGTGGTTGTTGTTGTTGTGGTGGTGGTGGTGGTGGTGGTGGTGGTGGTGGTGGTAGTAGTAGTAGTAGTAGTTAGTAGTAGTAGTAGTAGTAGTAGTAGTAGTAGTAGTAGTAGTAGTAGTAGTAGTAGTTGTTGTTGTTAATGTTGATGTACTAGTAGTAGTAGCAGTTGTGGTGGTGGCATTAGTTTTAATAGTAGTATTTGAAATAGTAATAGTAGTAGTAGTAACAGAAGTAGTAGTTATTGTAATGGTGGTTAGTGTTGGTGTTATTAGTAGTAGCAGTAAGAGGGGGGGGGGGAGAAGGAGGAGGAAGAAGAAGAAGAAGAAGAAGAAGAAGAAGAAGAAGAAGAAGAAGAAGAAGAAGAAGAAGAAGAAGAAGAAGAAGAAGAAGAAGAAGAAGAAGAAGAAGAAATAACTACACAAAGATGATTAGGCGGAAAATAGATAGAAACACAAATAGGATAAAATTAACAAACCAACTTAACAAAGACGAATGGCAACAGTAAGGAAACAAATACAGGATATAAGAAATACAGAAGTATAGGTAATCTAAATATCATACACAGCAGCAATAAAAGCCATCAATCATATAGCAAACAATGCACTGCCACACTTATCCAGCCATTCCCAAAAAAGAAAAAAACAAAAGCGACAAAAATGTCACCAGCGACTGGCCTACTTCTTCATTGTTCACTTCAAATCAAATCTCACACTCGTTGAATGGCACTGGAAACACAACGGCGAGGGGAAATAATACATATACAACGTCATAAGGGCTGAATCTAAACGATTGATAGAACAGCTCAGCCGGGGTAGTGAAAGGAGTGAAACACCGTTCGCCGATTCGGAAAACGCGGCCAGCGAGATTTCATTTATTCCCCTGGGATGCCCAACTCGGAGGAGGTGAGGCGGTTCTGAAACTGGGGATTATGAAGCACCGGAATTGGATTCTGTGGTGGGATGAAGGTTACATGTTTGTTTTCTTCAATGAAGAACTGTAGTAGTGGCCTTGAAAATTGGTAGAAAGTAGTTTCTGAACGCTCGGCTTGGCGTTGATAACGGTCGTTTTTGAGCAGTTTAGAATCCAGGAAGTTGCGCTAAACGAAAACACAAGTCCAGTTGATTCGGCCTTATCAAGTCAAAATTCTCTGGGAATTGAGTAGTTATTTTTGTAATCGCAGCAGCAGCAGCAGCAGCAGCAGCAGCAGAAGCAGCAATAGTAGTAGTAGTAGCTGTTGTTGTAGTAGCTGTTGTTGTTGTTGCTGCTCTTGTAGTAGTAGTAGTAGTAGTAGTAGTAGTAGTAGTAGTAGTAGTAGTAGTAGTAGTAGTAGTAGTAGTAGTAGTCATCGTTGTTATTGTTGTTGCCTTTATTGTTGTTTCATCAACAGTAGTAGGAGTAGCAACATCAGATGCAGTAGTTTACACGGTGCGAAGGCTGAAATAACGCTGTTATCGCAACACTCAACACACATCAAGCTTCTTGACCTCCCCGTACACTATTCTTACGAAACCGGATGTAGTGTTTCCCGTTTACTCCAACAAACAACGATGCCTCAAGGGGATGTAAACAACCATGCCTTAAGAACGTGTAAACAACGATGCCTCAAGAAGATGTAAACAGCGGTGCCTTAAGAACGTGTAAACAACGGTGCCTTAAGAACGTGTAAACAACGGTTCCCTAAGAACGTGTAAACAACGATACCTTAAGAAGATGTAAACAACGGTGCCTTAAGAACATGTAAATAACATTAGCGTGTTCAACACAAGGTCGGTTAGGTGTTGATCATGGTCCGAGCTGACAGACAAGGGTCCTAGTCCAGGCGCTATCACAATGCCCATGGTACACACATACTGTCTGTCTTTGCTTGTCTTCCCCTGTAGTCTTGCACGAAAACAATGTCTCTATCTCCCCTGTTCTGCTGATATGCCCTGTCATCCTCATCATCATCATCACGTGCCATGCAGTCATGTTTCGCCACCTCGTATGATCACCAGAGTTGTGGACCAGCTCCGTGTTCTTGTCTCGACCATATCATGTGGTCAACTCATCGAAATATTTACTTCAGAATATGGCCGTTTCATTCCATTTATTTTGTTGTCGGTTTCGACGATTGATGACAAATCCAACAAACACTCCAGCCTCAGCTTTCATCTCTACCCACGATATTATCACCATTCTGATCAACAGCCACATCTACATTTTCCCTAGTTTTCCCATGATGTCATTAATCTGTCCGCCATGCGCGTTCATACAGAATAACATACCAAACGCGGGCGCGCACACACATACATACACACACACACACACACACACACACATACACACATACACGCACAGCCTCTCAGTAAGCGGAAATTTGTACTCGCGATAAATGTATTTAAACTGTATTTAATGTGTTTACAATGTGATAAATGCTCCATATAAGTATTCGTCGGGAGACGTGTGCAGTTAAAGATGATTCTACGACAGGCCCGGCACTAACGATAGAAGGTTGTCTGCGCGGCGATAATGCCCGAGACGAGATATATGTCTTTACATCACCCTCTCTCTCTCTCTCTCTCTCTCTCTCTTCTCTCTCTCTCTCTCTCTCTCTCTCTCTCTCTCTCTCTTTCGATGAGGTAGACGGAGAAGAAGAAGAAGAAGAAGAAGAAGAAGAAGAAGAAGAAGAAGAAGAAGAAGAAGAAGAAGAAGAAGAAGAAGAAGAAGAAGAAGAAGAAGAAGAAGAAGTAGAAGAAGAAGAAGAAGAAGAAGAAGAAGAAGAAGAAGAAGAAGAAGAAGAAGAAGAAGAAGAAGAAGAAGAAGAAGAAGGGAAAATAAATGTATACCCACTGGTTAGTTGTGACAGGTAAGGGGGAGTAGACAGATGTGACCAGATTACGTTATCAATGCAGTCATCTTTGTTTGACTGTAGAGAAATTAAGTCATGCCAAATCATTTAGCCCATGGAGGGCAAAGATCAGGAATTGAGTAAAGACGAAAGGTGAAAATGATTACAGATAGCTCAGACACTATGCGTGTGAGACGTCAGATGGTGCGTGATGGTGGAATAGAGCATGTGATTGTGGATGAACATTTGCCGCCCGAATTGGTCGGTTCAGTCACATTCGTTACCGCTATGGGTTGTATTTATCAAGCCTCTTCTGTAGCACAATGTAACAAACTATCGTATATCACGTCGGTATGGTGCTAGCGGTTTCTATACTACTGTTGAAAAAACATCTTTGCCATTAGCACAAAAGTAACGGAACTACGACGAGAAAACGCGAGTAGAAAACTGATACCTTTATGATATTGTACAGCCATTGGAGTAAAGAAAGCAGTATCATCGTCACGTGCCATGAAGATGGAGGTTCTATCCGCGGGAAGGCAAATTCGGATTTCTTAAACTTTACATAGGCTATTAGGTCGAGCCAGCCTAAATTAGGTACCAAGAGTTCTTGGAAGTATATTAAACACCTACTGAGTGCCGAGTGGTCAATAAAAATGTGTCATCGTATGTGCTGATCTCCGTGGCTAAAGTTGCGGACGCGATTCGTGATACCGCTCACCTGCGTTCGAAACACAGCTAAGACCGATTTGGAAGCAGACCGTGTCGCGCTGGTTTTAACGTGATGGTATGAGAGCCGGTCGTTCAGAAATCAATGGCAAACTACTGAACGTAACCTTGTCAAGACATCAACAACATTAGTAAAATGTTGGTGTTGACAGCAATATCCTGTAAATAGGATATGCAAAAAACTTAAGGCCTGTAAACGGGCCTGTGCTGTTGACTTGCTCAAGAAGGTCAAGCAATATGTAAGGAGAGCTGTCCTATATAGGATATGGGTATGTGGAGATGTGGTTTCTGAGGAAAATGCAAACAATATCATGGACAGGCAGAAAAACCAATGACCAAGTCCTACAAGAAACAATGAAAACCGTAAACTGATTAGAGAAATTAGATGTAGCCAGTCACTATTTTTTGGACAAGGTCATGAGAAGAAAACAGACTGGAGAAGTTTACAACTAGCAAGATCGAATGGAAGAGAACAAGGGGAAGGCAGAGAAGTAAATACCTGGATGGGTCGGCCACATGGTATGGTCAAGACGAGAACACTGAGCTGATTCACTACTCTGGTAATCTAGTGAGGTGGCGAAACTTGACCGTCCACGCTTATCAGTGTGGTACATAATGATGATGATGGAAAGTAATATGAAATCTGTAAAGCCCACAATCAAAGAATAGAATCATACTTATTTCATAAGTGATTATTAATCAGTATAAACGGTCACAACAATCCAATAGTATAACTAAATTGTTAGTTTCATTTTCATTACTGGACGTCGTAATCAACCCAGGCATTTTGTGTCTGATTTACTAGGCAATAGTTACATTCAGTAGTCTGTCATTGCTTTCTGCGTGACCGACGCCTCATGCCATGTAAATCAACGCAAAGCGGTCTGCTTCCAAAGCGACCGCAGCTGATTTTGAACTGTCGACTCGTAGGTCAACATGGCTGAATGGATAGGAATGCGTGTTCTTAAACATCCGGTGTGCTGATACCGAGGTGTGGGGGTTCAACCCCTAACTTCCGTGACCTGGGGAAGTAAATTGCAAGTACCTCTGAAGTCGGAGTGAGTTCACATAATGGCGAGGGACACTTAATAGGGAAAGCTAGTCCACACGCAAAGTTCAGTCCAGCACTAGTAGAAGTAGTGTGTATAGACCAGACTTTAGTTCAAAGTGAGATAGCGCATACATAAAATAAAAAACTGTCGACTCCGTGTGTCAGTGAATAGTAAACAGCGTTCACTGACGTAAAAACCGTTGAAAAAAGACAAAACGATGCATATTAATTAACTTGAAGCACACGCACTTACACACACACATACACACACGCGCGCACACATACACACACACGCGCGCGCACACACACACATATACTAATAATAACCTGCCGGTCTCCTTGGCTTAAGAGCTTACTGATCGTGAGCCCTCTTAACCGCGTTCGAAACACAGCTGCGACCGATTTGATAGCAGACAGCGTTGCGCTGGGTTTTAACGTGTTGGTATGGGGGCCGGTCGTTTAGAAAGCAATGGCAAACTACTGAACGTAAACTTGTCAAGACATTATTAACAAAAGCAGTAAAATTCTGGTGTTGACAGTGATGTCATGTAAATAGGATACAAAAACAAAAAAGAGAATAATAATAACCTTGGAGAGTTGAAAAGGATAGTGAAAACAGTACAATGAGAATATGTTCCTCTACAAACATATGTCTTTTGTCTTCATAACAAGCTTTATAACTTATAATTGATCGTCTCCCTCACCACTCCGCCAAAACCACTGATAAATTAATTATTATGAACTTATTAGCAATTTGCGTATGGAATCTCAGCTGCTTCATTAGTTTTCATTGTGAAGCGTGCTTATATACAAGATTAGTTCGCGTGTCTTCTAGTTTATCTGTAGACGAATATAAGAGAGAATCATCATCATGAGGCGTGTCTGGAGATGCAGACGATTAAGTCTGATGTGTACTTGTGTACAAGTAGAGTTCGTGTCATCGCGTTTATATGTAGACGAATATTCAAAAGCAAGATTAAAAAAATGAAATATCGTGTACATACAGACCTAATGTTAAATTAAGTTAGGACTTAACGGCCGTTCTACTCGAGTATTCAATATCATAAAATTTTCTCAATACAAGTATTTGCAGCCATATTTTAAAATACCGATTAAAGCACTTTAAACTAGCTATGCATTGACTAAAAATAAAGAATTCCCGCGGGATAAAAACACAAAAACAGACACAACTGGAAGTGAGATGAGGGAGAAACGATGCCTATCGCTAAATCCATTTAGTGTATTCAGTAAATGGAATGGCAACGGGTGTCAATGCACATATCGCGTACAAAACTTCGCTTTCTACGAAAAATGCAGTGGGTTTTTCACGATTTTTGTTCACAAACAGACAGATAACATGTAATAGTTGTACTTACCTTCACGAGAATAAACCAAAACAAGAGAATTAATTAAATATCCAACAATAAACGGAGACCAGATACGAACATGTCCCTGTTCGTCCGCCATGATTTTACTGTCTGCTGAAATGTTTCCGCTGCACATGCGCATGAATGTCAAAGGTCGCAGGGTTACATGAATATTCATGAGAGGAGGAGGGGTGGGGTTTTGGTGGCTGGCGGAACTTGACGTGTGGTAGCTCGAGGGCGGCACGAGGGGGAGGAGCCGAGAGCTTCCCTTGGTCCAGGTAACTGGGTGCAGATCTTTAACGGTTTTTGCTGGTTTTAAGACGGTGTCTTCTTGTCTCACGGTAGGCGCATTACTTCACGCGGGAAGGTGTCTGATTTTTAGTGAATATGGGAGCTTATTTAATTGATACTGGCAATATCTTATTGCAGTTTGAATCACCCAGCCTGAGGTGCTAATC